>KZ072740.1:6815-24910 GCA_002091845.1 Anopheles cracens | reverse complement strand
TGGGAAATCATGGCGATATTTTATGAAGAGAGTGCGATTGGAAAACCCAAGTTTCAGAACAACGGGTGTCTTTTAGAATACATGTGGTCTTGAGAGGCATGTTATGATCGAGAGAGGATATCATGTGGAATGGGATTGCGCTTTCATATATTTATGTTTATGCTGTAGAGTGTACAGCTCCTTCGCTGATGCTGGATTGCGATCGAGTAGCCCAAGTTTTTGAAATCTGAAACAGCTCTACTGTCATTTTCAAAAACCTGTTTAATAAGGATATAGCCGATTGCTTATTCTTCTTTAGGGGACCATGCGTAATTGTAGCAGAATAGGATCTGCTCACTAGCGTCTAGTTGGTAGAAACACTTCCTATCAGAACAAGAGTGTACTAAGAGTAGGGGCTGCAACGTTTCCCACGCACACAGCGCCAGAGCGCATACCGAAGCATTCGGAAAGGGCACGTAGTGCGTTTGATATTTCGCTTCGTCCACACAGGGCAAGGCCTGGCTCCTGCCCTGGTGTACTCGAGAAAACCACAACCCCCCTCCCTACTGGAGGCGAGAGAGAGAGAGAGAGCGCTCCAAACCGCTCCACCCCGTATGTCCTATTTCCCGCGAGCTGGGATATCTAGCCAACACAAGTAGCACCGGGAATGGGACGAATAAATTGTTTTGCCCACGTCAGCGCAACGCAGCGCAACGCCGAGAGTACCCCCCGTGGGGGTCGCCACTAAGCTCCCCTGACAAACACACACACACACACATGCGCACGTGCACACAAGAGCACGCGGAAAGTGGACACACAGCGCCGCTTATTGTTTGTGTCTAACGACGCATAAAGCGAGCACAAGGAGAGAGGAACACACGGACGCACACACTGCGCGAGAGAGAAAAAGAGAGAGAGGGAGAGAAAAAAAACAGCAACGAACAAGAAGAAAAAGAAAAGCAAACGGTAAACAACGCGCTGCTCCAAACCATCCAAGCATCCTTTGATGGTGTTGGAATAGATCGGATGAATTGCCGGGTCCCGGATGAGGGGATGCTTTTTCTTAATTGCGCCGTGGTAGTGTGCGCGACCCGGCGACGGGGCGCGCGAAAGAGATCGCGAGTCGCCGAGGTTTGTGAGTGTGTTGAGGTTAGGAATCCGCGGGGCGAGTTCTAGGAGGGCCCCGACGATGACGATCACGGAGTACGGCAACACGGCGAGGTTTTGTTCGGTGCGCATGTGTTGGTATTTCATTTTCCATAGAGAATGCACTGCACGGTGCCTTTTCGTCGATTTGGGTTGCCCAGGGTGGGTGCTCAAGGAAGGGGGTTGAAAAGTGCGCAGCGAGCGGAACGAAGTGCCAAGTGTTGTGTGCATGTGTGTGCGATTGTGCGATCCGTTCCCTGTGCCGCCCAGCCCAGATCGCCGCACGTACACACGATCGAGCTAATAGAGCAGCGTGGAGCTCTAGGAAAGCGAAGCAAGGCAGCAAAAAAAAGCAACCACTAACACACTGCAAAGGAACGCACTGGAATCGCGCTCGGGAGCTTCAATTGCGCTCTCCACACGCTGACGTCTGCTCCCCAGTTTGCTCTGCTGCTCTCGCTCTCGCTCTTGCTCCCGCTCTCGCGCGACCAAGCTCACAGCGGCACGCTGGAAAGGCAAGGAATAGGAAAATGAATAGGAGCATGCCACAGAATCTACAGCCACACTCACACACCCTTGCGCCATTCGAAAGCCAAAGGGAATTAGAAATCCTCGATCGCTCCGCATCCCCTTGCTCTGCTCCCGCCAGCATCCCCCCCCCACCAATACAGCAATGATGGCAGCGACGGCGGTGGGGTAGATTTTCTCACATTTTTCTCCCATTTTTCCAGCCGAGCCGGACCGGGCTGGTTCGATCGTAGTGTTTTTTTTTCGTAGCTACGAGCAACGGAGTAGTCGGGGTGGTGGAAACCGTGCATAAGTAGGGGCATGAGGCCGGATTTTCTATCTCTCGCTCCCCATTCTGCTGTCTCTCTCTTTCGCTCGCTCTATGCGGCACAGGCGGCAGGAAATGGAGTTCGTTCGGAGGAGCAGTAGCGTTGGCTTCCGATGCTCTTTTTCTTTTTCGTGGCGAAGCGTGGAAAACGAACATTTGCTACGGCCCCGGTGGCGACGACGAGTACGGGAACGATTTCCAGATGCGGAATGCTAAGTCAAAGAACGGGTGGTAGTGAGGGGGATGGGATGAGGCGCTGGCAGCGGGAGGGAAGGATGTTTTTCCTACTCGGTCTCCGGATTGTTCGCCACGTTGGCTTCCGTACGGACATCAATTGGGGCGATTGTATTGCCGAGTTTGCGATTCGAGACTTCCAGTCTAGAGCAAAGTACTTGTATTGACAATAGAAGTCGGATAAATAAGGCTTTCAAGAGTAAAGTTATCTATGCTACCAACTCCGGCGAGGAAACTTCAAAACATGCTACTAAGAAACTTGCATACTGTAGAGATAACTTGACAGGTTATCCCTACGGCATTCATTTTTTTTTCATTTATCTGCATACCATAATCCACCTTCTTCTGTACTAGACTACCGGCATGGTCATAGATTGTGATTCTAACAACAGACCTTATTATGCACTCCAAAGTAATGTGATGTAATCTGATCCAGACACACGCGTCACCACTCATTAAGGACACCCAGTCCCGCTGGGCTTTCTAATTGCTCTCATTATGAGGTTCATAAAGAGAAATGTGCCTTTAAAGGCTGGCTAGTGCGTTAATGAATCGATTACGATCCTTTCCTTGTGTGTGGATAGCGAAGCGATAGAGAAATGGAATGTGGCAGGCATGACGACTTCGTTCCCAACCCTTCATTTAGTTTGAGGCTAAAGGTTTTGCACACATGACTCATGAGATTCAACGGAAATCCACTTTAGATACAACTGTGTTAGACTATAGTCACCTGCACTATACGATCACAAACTATACGATCTACGATCACAAACTCACAAACAAAATTGAAAAAGATCTTCCGAATCTACCTGGATCCTCGTAGGTTTATTCAAAATAATGTCCACGACGGATGGTCTAGCGAAACGGATCGCTGTGCAAACAGACACGTCAAACGTTGGCTCTTTTAGGTCCATGATTATTAGGATCTCATCACATAAGAATGCATCTGCAAGTGTTGGTCGCTAAGTAAACGTGCTGTCGCAAATTATTCCACGCAACCGTCCTTCAAGGACACTTGAGTAATCGTTCCACCCAGCAACAGTGGCCAGTGACAGTGGACAAGTGTGCACGGTCAGAGCAATAAAATAAATATACCTACTCAACTGAACCGCAACCGGGAGAGCATACTGATGGCTGACTCGAAAGATGCTGACGCCAGCCTTTGTCCTGGGGTTTTCTGTGTGTGGTCGTGTGGGTTACGTATCCACTTGTCCCCAGGCCGCACCCAGGTTCCTGCGATGAACGCGCCCGTCACTATCTGCGTGCGGTTCGTGTTTAATTTAGCTGTCGACGTGTGTGTTATTTAGCGCCGAACTATGATTGCGATCCTGCGAATGCGAACCACGGAGCACAAAAGGCGAGCGAACGAGCGAGCGAGAGCGTGAAAGGGAGAGTACAAGTAACTGTGGCAACATCGCATCCCGTTGGAACATTTGCCCACGATCTCCCCACCAGCGGCATCTGTTTAAATGATCGTGAATTTTTCGTGCCCTGCCTTCCTCGCCTACTTCGTCCGACGGATTCGGTCATCGTAGTAGCCAGCGCTTGCGCACATCCCTGATAAGCAATCTATGGACGACGTTGGTGACGTTGGACGAGGTTCGTCCTCTTCGTCGTCTTCTTAGCGGCATCCTGTACTGCCCGATGGGAATAAACACGTGCACGCGTGTATTTGTAGTATCCAATACGACATCCTCTCTCGGTCATGCCAACCTTTTCTGTCTTATAGCTAATAGTAATGCGAAACTGCTTTTGGCTGAGGATCAGTCTAGTTTTTAAACAACGACACTTGATCGTAAGTTTGCGCGATAAAATTTAAATAAGCCACTACAAATATCATGATAAGCTCATTTCGCAATAAGTGTTAAACGACGAGAGAATGAGGGTAGAGTGAGAACGAAATACAGATTGGTGAGAAACGCGCGCTGTCACAGATTTCATTGCTTAAGTCTGTTCTTTACACCAGTGGACCGAGAACGGACTCAAAGTCGTCATACGATTTTCATCACCCGGGATGTTAGTTCATCGACTGAATGCTACTAGTATGAATATGTGTGCGTTTGTGAGTATCCTGACAGCGCCGCAGCGATGCTACTGGGTGCAATGTAGTGCAACCTACAGTAAGCAGGGGGCTTAAGCTTAAAATAGCCCTTCTTTGTTGCAAGAACGTAATCTCCTCTACGCAATGCGCAACAGCAAGGGAGATGAAACAAAGAACTGCAATAGATGCAAGGATTTCGGATCTCTTCAGGAATAATGACAAAGTCACGTTATTAATAAGAAAGCACTTCAATTATTATGTTTCGCTCCACCACCAGGATTCAGCGTTTCCCACGTTTGGTCCGAGCGCAAGCAACAAACCGCACCGACAAAAAAAAAGACACCCAAGCAAAAGCGAGCGCGTCGCGACGCGATGATGATTGCTCATGGGAGTTTATTTTTATCGTCGTGTGCCCCCCTTCTGCGCAAGCGCGCCAAAGGACCAACGCCGAAACCCTTAAAAGGAAGACTGAAAAGATGGTTCCCGCATCGGGAGGGAGAAAGGAATCCGTTCCGCGTTCGCAAAAGGACAAGCGGCGTGGTGTCCCACCACGAAAGGATGGAGACGTGGCAGTGGAGGATCGTGTGGTCCTGGGCACAGGGGGTTGTCGGTAATGGTTCGAGCGAACAAAAAGGAGCCGGCCATCCTTGAGCGGTACCGGACGAGAGTGGAGAAGCCGCGAAAGGCTGAAGGTTGTTGCGAATGGAGGAGCCGTTGAGTCAGAGGATTCGTCGTGAGATTGGACGCTCTCCCTGCTCTTGCCGTTTCGAATTCATCTCCGTTCTCGTTTTATCGGCAGCACGGTTGGCGTCATCTACAGTCAAAAAGGCAAAAGTTATTTTTGAAGGATCACCAGACAAAAGGAACACACAGCGTTCGTTTCGTTTGTGTTTGTATTTTTCCATTGAAGGGAGACGAAATTCTCATTGTGGTTTGGCTTATTTTCATCGTTTCATTGCTGATGATGAAAAATGATACTTTGGGATGCCGTGTGTATGCATGTGCGAATGTAAAAGGCAATCGTTGATGTACAAAACCATGCAAGAGGATGCTCTTCTTACAAGGTTTCCGAGTCAAGTTCACACTTGTGTGGTTCTTTTCTGATTCTGTGTGACTTGAAAGTAGATGTTCCCAAGGGTTTAATTAGATCAGAGTTTAATGCAGCGTTACTCATCCTTCTTTATAGTCGCTGTAATTTAGCATCCTCATTCTCTATCACCCAATCAGTATCCTTCGAGCGTTGAAGCCGAAGCAATCTCCTAATTGTCAACCTCCACACTCGGCTTGGGGCCTTACGGGCGCCTCAAGCGTGCACAAAGCCGCAGCAATGGATGGTGAACAGGTCACAGCACGCTACAGGCAGAAAGACACACGCGGGAAACAAAAACGTTACCCCAAGCGCAGAAGAAGGTAGAAGAAAATGTGCGAGAAAAATGAAGAGCGCGCTGAGGAGGCTATAAAAATATATAAAATAACGCGAAAGGATGAAAAAAGGAACACGCGCAAAGGAGTGGAGCAACGCAACGCGAAACACTGAGTAAAAAAATGGCCAACCGAGCAAATAAAACAGTGCAACACACAGTGTAAAGTGCAAGATACAGAGAACAAAAAAAAACAACACAGACAAACGCGATGAATATGACTCCTGAAAACAAATCCACTCCCGCGGCGGAATGGCCCAGCGAAGCGGGAACCGGGAACCTGAGAGGGCAGCCAATAGGAGGGGGCGACGACTGGAAAACAGATGAGTAAGCAAAACAAAGCCAAATGCAAAAGCTAAAGTCAAGCGGGGTTCGCATTTTTTGGTGCCCCTTTTTTGAAGGATTTGAGCGTTTTACTCGTCCGAAAGGAGATATATTGCTGGGGAAGGTTTGCTCTGCCCGTGTTGCGGGAAGGAAGCGGAGCGGTGGTGATGACCCATAAGATGGATGACAGCAGAAGTGGTTTCAAAGGATTCACAAAACAGCGAAGGAGCTGCACGTGTGCATGAAGAAAGTTATGCAAAGCGAGCCTTTTATGCTGTGAATAAAGAGCGTGATAATAAATCGAAGGAAACGAAACGTAGTTTTAAATATGGAAATTTAGTTTAAGGACGTCAAAGGAATGCTAAAACAACGAAAAGAGGTACTGAGAAAGAGAACTATTAACCGTTAAGTTGGTATAAAATATATAACATATAAAACAAAACAGAAATAGTATAAAAGTACCAGCAAAACTGAAAGATAATCATAATATGACTTATTGTAAAAAGCTGAGAATGTACAAGAGAGAATGCAAAAATTAAATGTTAGATTGCAAACAAGTGGAATGGACAAAAGCAATAAATACGAAAAAAACATAAAAACGTCATAAAAACGCTAGTGCATGCTGCTGGCATTCCTCGTGCGATATAAAACCTACACATCTGACTTTATAGCCCCTGTTTCGTTCATCTACACGCAAAACAAAAAAATCACCTTCCGTGTCCTGAAATTATTGTAAAATACGCTCCAAAAATCCCTCAAGCAAAACAGCCCACACCATCTACAAGGCTTCTGTTGGTGTGTATGTGTGCTCACGGACGGGTTTTTATTTGAAGAATTGAGCTTTGTGGCAAACAAGGAAAAAAACCTCACCCAAGGAAGGACAAATTGAAGAACCGTCGATGCGCAAAACGAGAGAACAGATCCGAATGTAATAAACAAAAGAAACACAAACCAGGAACCGGCCAGACCGTGACGAATGCGAAAATTCGATTCCACCAGCGGTTTGTGGCGGAAACGGGGCGCACTTGGCGTGAAGGAGGATGCGCAACCAACCCAATGGGCACCCCCATGGGAAAGGAGGCATTATTTGCCATGTCGGCTCGTCGATCCCTTGGTTCCTGGCGCGTGAGCGTGTGCGATCACGCAACACATGGACACGTATCCTCCAACACAACACAACCGAAGCAAACGGGTGTGCATGTGTGTGAGTGTGGAAAAAGGAAAAGAAAATATTGGGATGATGATGACGATGAGAAAAATCGGTTGATCAACGTGGCCCCATATTGTGTGGAGCACGATCCTCGCATCCTCGCTTCTCGGTTCCATCCATCGGGGGATGAAGCGAGAGCAATGAGCATGCGCAAAGGAGGCAAGAGCGAAAGAGAGAGAGAGAGAGAAAGAGAGAGAAAAGGCAAGCGTAAGAGCGAGAGACTGCTAGCGGTAGATCGTGGAGCAGCACTGACAGCTCCCGCTGCTGTGTTCAAGTGTAGCGATCCATCAAGTGGAACGCATTCTTCCTTCTCGTCGCGATCGACACTGGTTGCGGTGGTGTTGGTGATCTCGTGCGCCTACAAGATTCTCCCCATCATCCCTCGACAGAGGTGGTAGTATATTCTACTCAGAAAACTAAGGAGGCGACGATGTTGATGATGAAACCTCCGAAGAGGGGATACTCCGCACGGATTGTTATTTTATCTTGTATTCGCTGGAAAGTGTATGGGTGTGCGTGAGTGCTTACGCGGTTCAACGCGTTCGTTGCAGGGAGGGATAACGCTGCAGGAAGATCGTCTCCCCACTCGAAATGGAGTTGGACAAAGTCAGTCGAAGGTTAAAACCGATGTGATGAAATGATGAGTTGCATCAGGCCGAGAGTTCCCGGGAAGACACACGAGTTCAACGAGGAAGATCACCAAGCGGCCGGTTCTATTTTTGCCCGTTTCGGGAAAACGACGCATACGTGCCGGATGCGAGAACCCACGTTTCCTGCGAGCAGGACGGGGTGTTGTGTTTTTTGTCCGTCCGTCCGTCCCCCACGGTCGTTCTACCGGGTGGTGTGGCGGTGTACCGGTGCGCATCCTCGGCTCGGGAGTTTAAATATAGCACACCTGCACGCTTCCCTCGGGGAACGCTGGGGAATCGGTGTGTGTTTTTCGTGAAAATGTCTGCGACTTCGGGTGTGGAGGACGTTGAGCGGGAGGGGAAATGGTGACGTCGAACGTTTGTAGACGGTTATGTCGGTTGTCGCGAGCAAGGACATTGACACGAAGGGGAGAAAAAAAATGTACGGAAATCAATAAAATTGAGCATGATTTGAAAGATGATTCCAAAAACACGAAGTTCAAATACTCACACCTAATGTATAAACCAATGTTTGATTAACTAAGCGCCTACTACGTTAAAGTTTTCCTCCACACATTATTCTTCAACAGCGTTGACGACCGGATTTCAAAGCATGCGCTGATATCTGCCTATCGCAGATATTAGCTAGCAATGTTTCTTGTTTCAAGACCCAGGAGCGTTGCAATCAGGAAGACGTTTCTATTTTCTCCCTCGGCGCTCTTCTGCGCATGAGTCGTCCTGTACTTGTCTCGCTGGAGGAGTCCAATCGTGACCATTTGCGCCCAATAACGACGCCATTAAGTGTTTCTAACGTGACGCCCACACATGCATCCCGGCGGAGTCACTCACTGGACACACATGCGCATCGGCCAAAAACATCTCGAATGTGTTCCACAACATGCACACAGACACACTCCAAACTAGAACCACTCCAATCTGGACACCGCACCAGTGGAGCAGTAAAGAAGTAAGATAAGATTACGCGTATGTTAGATTGCTTCCTCTGCCGGAGCGACTGTCACCGGCATCCTTTTCATTAGCGGAAGAACACCCGTAAAAGAAGCGAGCTACGTTAGAGGCCTCGTAGCTGGGAGCTCGGAGTTCAAGGACTGTAAATTAACGCCCGCTGCCGAACGAGAACGTGATCCGGGCAGGAATGGGCAGGCCGCTTAAGCAGGCCCGCGAGTCTGGCAAGGAACGCAAACACTCACGCCACGTACGGAACGCAGCGTACGAATATTAGCGGAAATGGATATGCGTTGGCGGACGGATGGCGCAGCGAATGCGTGGACGAACGAACGAACGAACGAAGATGATGGTGAGGTTCTCGGTTTATTTATTTTCTACCCTTCTGCCCCAATATGGGGGACAAGATCGTTTAAATTTGAAGGTGCCCCGGACGGTTTAGTGCTGTGGGCCCATACTCACTCGCTCGCGATCCCCAAGGAGTGGGATTTAGGAAGCAAAGTCGGTGATCGTTTTGACGACGGTTTTGGCGGGAAGGGGTTTATTGTTGTTCTGTTCAAAATTTTGTCATTTGCCTTTAGCGCGTGAAGAGCGATGGAAAGGCAACAAGCGTTAGAAGAAAGCCAGGAGAAGAGCCAAACTGAGAAGAAGGACAGCTTATGGGGATATTGAAATGCCAAGCGTCGCGTTCCGCCTCGCACCGCAAAAGGATATGCCGATGTGCCGGAAAGTGTGCGAGCCGAATAACGATCGCGGACTCGGTGGTTCTAGCACTTCTTTTTTGCATTTCGAGAACCGTCCCGTCCGGTTGCGGGAAACCAAAATCGGATCACCGGCCCATTTCCAGCGCGTCCATGCGTGTGGGTGTGCCCGACACCGACAACCGGTGCGTATAAGCATATCCACAACGTGCGGCGCATGAAACAAAACCCAGCCGGGCGCGCCAGGAAATGGTTGTCGACTGATCCCACACACGAGCGACGGTGAGACAGCCGATCCTTGCGCCAAAATGGCAATCCCTACCGCCCGCTGCTCCGGACTCCCATTGCCAGTAATTTATTCAAATCTTCAATCCTTTTGCGGATCTCTCCAAGCACGGGCACGCGCTCTTGCTCGCGTTTGCACCATCGCAGGAGGAATTATTCATACGCTAGTGGGCTATTTTTACATTTTGCTGCCAGCAAGCGATCCTCTTGAGATCCGCGTTTGGTGTTGTAGGTGATGCACATAGAACAGGTGTGCGGCAGTAATAAATCAATGTCAATGCGGTTGAACAAGGATGCTAGTGTCAGTTCTGAAATGTCCGAAATGTCCACAGAGTGTCTGCGATATGTTCCGGTCCAAAAGGAAAGGATCTTGTAATCCCTCCAACAGCTACGTGGATGACATCAACCTAAGAGGCAAACGTAGTCAGAACCTGATTCCTCCGAAATTCCCCACAGCTTCAGGATGGTGCTTGCAGCCAGTACAAGTACGAACCACTTCCCGGGAACTCTCGGCCTGATGCAACTCATCATTTCATCACATCGGTTTTAACCTTCGACTGACTTTGTCCAACTCCATTTCGAGTGGGGAGACGATCTTCCTGCAGCGTTATCCCTCCCTGCAACGAACGCGTTGAACCGCGTAAGCACTCACGCACACCCATACACTTTCCAGCGAATACAAGATAAAATAACAATCCGTGCGGAGTATCCCCTCTTCGGAGGTTTCATCATCAACATCGTCGCCTCCTTAGTTTTCTGAGTAGAATATACTACCACCTCTGTCGAGGGATGATGGGGAGAATCTTGTAGGCGCACGAGATCACCAACACCACCGCAACCAGTGTCGATCGCGACGAGAAGGAAGAATGCGTTCCACTTGATGGATCGCTACACTTGAACACAGCAGCGGGAGCTGTCAGTGCTGCTCCACGATCTACCGCTAGCAGTCTCTCGCTCTTACGCTTGCCTTTTCTCTCTCTTTCTCTCTCTCTCTCTCTTTCGCTCTTGCCTCCTTTGCGCATGCTCATTGCTCTCGCTTCATCCCCCGATGGATGGAACCGAGAAGCGAGGATGCGAGGATCGTGCTCCACACAATATGGGGCCACGTTGATCAACCGATTTTTCTCATCGTCATCATCATCCCAATATTTTCTTTTCCTTTTTCCACACTCACACACATGCACACCCGTTTGCTTCGGTTGTGTTGTGTTGGAGGATACGTGTCCATGTGTTGCGTGATCGCACACGCTCACGCGCCAGGAACCAAGGGATCGACGAGCCGACATGGCAAATAATGCCTCCTTTCCCATGGGGGTGCCCATTGGGTTGGTTGCGCATCCTCCTTCACGCCAAGTGCGCCCCGTTTCCGCCACAAACCGCTGGTGGAATCGAATTTTCGCATTCGTCACGGTCTGGCCGGTTCCTGGTTTGTGTTTCTTTTTTTTATTACATTCGGATCTGTTCTCTCGTTTTGCGCATCGACGGTTCTTCAATTTGTCCTTCCTTGGGTGAGGTTTTTTTCCTTGTTTGCCACAAAGCTCAATTCTTCAAATAAAAACCCGTCCGTGAGCACACATACACACCAACAGAAGCCTTGTAGATGGTGTGGGCTGTCTTGCTTGAGAGATTTTTGGAGCGTATTTTACAATAATTTCAGGACACGGAAGGTGATTTTTTTGTTTTGCGTGTAGATGAACGAAACAGGGGCTATAAAGTCAGATGTGTAGGTTTTATATCGCACGAGGAATGCCAGCAGCATGCACTAGCGTTTTTATGACGTTTTTATGTTTTTTTCGTATTTATTGCTTTTGTCCATTCCACTTGTTTGCAATCTAACATTTAATTTTTGCATTCTCTCTTGTACATTCTCAGCTTTTTACAATAAGTCATATTATGATTATCTTTCAGTTTTGCTGGTACTTTTATACTATTTCTGTTTTGTTTTATATGTTATATATTTTATACCAACTTAACGGTTAATAGTTCTCTTTCTCAGTACCTCTTTTCGTTGTTTTAGCATTCCTTTGACGTCCTTAAACTAAATTTCCATATTTAAAACTACGTTTCGTTTCCTTCGATTTATTATCACGCTCTTTATTCACAGCATAAAAGGCTCGCTTTGCATAACTTTCTTCATGCACACGTGCAGCTCCTTCGCTGTTTTGTGAATCCTTTGAAACCACTTCTGCTGTCATCCATCTTATGGGTCATCACCACCGCTCCGCTTCCTTCCCGCAACACGGGCAGAGCAAACCTTCCCCAGCAATATATCTCCTTTCGGACGAGTAAAACGCTCAAATCCTTCAAAAAAGGGGCACCAAAAAATGCGAACCCCGCTTGACTTTAGCTTTTGCATTTGGCTTTGTTTTGCTTACTCATCTGTTTTCCAGTCGTCGCCCCCTCCTATTGGCTGCCCTCTCAGGTTCCCGGTTCCCGCTTCGCTGGGCCATTCCGCCGCGGGAGTGGATTTGTTTTCAGGAGTCATATTCATCGCGTTTGTCTGTGTTGTTTTTTTTTTGTTCTCTGTATCTTGCACTTTACACTGTGTGTTGCACTGTTTTATTTGCTCGGTTGGCCATTTTTTTCCTCACTGTTTCGCGTTGCGTTGCTCCACTCCTTTGCGCGTGTTCCTTTTTTCATCCTTTCGCGTTATTTTATATATTTTTATAGCCTCCTCAGCGCGCTCTTCATTTTTCTCGCACATTTTCTTCTACCTTCTTCTGCGCTTGGGGTAACGTTTTTGTTTCCCGCGTGTGTCTTTCTGCCTGTAGCGTGCTGTGACCTGTTCACCATCCATTGCTGCGGCGTTGTGCACGCTTGAGGCGCCCGTAAGGCCCCAAGCCGAGTGTGGAGGTTGACAATTAGGAGATTGCTTTGGCTTCAACGCTCGAAGGATACTGATTGGGTGATAGAGAATGAGGATGCTAAATTACAGCGACTATAAAGAAGGATGAGTAACGCTGCATTAAACTCTGATCTGATTAAACCCTTGGGAACATCTACGTTCAAGTCACACAGAATCAGAAAAGAACCACACAAGTGTGAACTTGACTCGGAAACCTTGTAAGAAGAGCATCCTCTTGCATGGTTTTGTACATCAACGATTGCCTTTTACATTCACGGCATCCCAAAGTATCATTTTTCATCATCAGCAATGAAACGATGAAAATAAGCCAAACCACAATGAGAATTTCGTCTCCCTTCAATGGAAAAATACAAACACAAACGAAACGAACGCTGTGTGTTCCTTTTGTCTGGTGATCCTTCAAAAATAACTTTTGCCTTTTTGACTGTAGATGACGCCAACCGTGCTGCCGATAAAACGAGAACGGAGATGAATTCGAAACGGCAAGAGCAGGGAGAGCGTCCAATCTCACGACGAATCCTCTGACTCAACGGCTCCTCCATTCGCAACAACCTTCAGCCTTTCGCGGCTTCTCCACTCTCGTCCGGTACCGCTCAAGGATGGCCGGCTCCTTTTTGTTCGCTCGAACCATTACCGACAACCCCCTGTGCCCAGGACCACACGATCCTCCACTGCCACGTCTCCATCCTTTCGTGGTGGGACACCACGCCGCTTGTCCTTTTGCGAACGCGGAACGGATTCCTTTCTCCCTCCCGATGCGCGAACCGTCTTCTCAGTCTTCCTTTTAAGGGTTTCGGCGTTGGTCCTTTGGCGCGCTTGCGCAGAAGGGGGGCACACGACGATAAAAATAAACTCCCATGAGCAATCATCATCGCGTCGCGACGCGCTCGCTTTTGCTTGGGTGTCTTTTTTTTTTGTCGGTGCGGTTTGTTGCTTGCGCTCGGACCAAACGTGGGAAACGCTGAATCCTGGTGGTGGAGCGAAAACATAATAATTGAAGTGCTTTCTTATTAATAACGTGACTTTGTCATTATTCCTGAAGAGATCCGAAATCCTTACATCCATTGCAGTTCTTTGTTTCATCTCCCTTGCTGTTGCGCATTGCGTAGAGGAGATTACGTTCTTGCAACAAAGAAGGGCTATTTTAAGCTTAAGCCCCCTGCTTACTGTAGGTTGCACTGCATTGCACCCAGTAGCATCGCTGCGGCGCTGTCAGGATACTCACAAACGCACACATATTCATACTAGTAGCATTCAGGCGATGAACTAACATCCCGGGTGATGAAAATCGTATGACGACTTTGAGTCCGTTCTCGGTTCACTGGTGTAAAGAACAGACTTAAGCAATGAAATCTGTGACAGCGCGCGTTTCTCACCAATCTGTATTTCGTTCTCACTCTACCCTCATTCTCTCGTGATTTAACACTTATTGCGAAATGAGCTTATCATGATATTTGTAGTGGCTTATTTAAATTTTTTCGCGCAAACTTACGATCAAGTGTCGTTGTTTAAAAACTAGACTGATCCTCAGCCAAAAGCAGTTACGCATTACTATTAGCTATAAGACAGAAAAGGTTAGCATGACCGAGAGAGGATGTCGTATTGGATACTACAAATACACGCGTGCACGTGTTTATTCCCATCGGGCAGTACAGGATGCCGCTAAGAAGACGACGAAGAGGACGAACCTCGTCCAACGTCACCAACGTCGTCCATAGATTGCTTATCAGGGATGTGCGCAAGCGCTGGCTACTACGATGACCGAATCCGTCGGACGAAGTAGGCGAGGAAGGCAGGGCACGAAAAATTCACGATCATTTAAACAGATGCCGCTGGTGGGGAGATCGTGGGCAAATGTTCCAACGGGATGCGATGTTGCCACAGTTACTTGTACTCTCCCTTTCACGCTCTCGCTCGCTCGTTCGCTCGCCTTTTGTGCTCCGTGGTTCGCATTCGCAGGATCGCAATCATAGTTCGGCGCTAAATAACACACACGTCGACAGCTAAATTAAACACGAACCGCACGCAGATAGTGACGGGCGCGTTCATCGCAGGAACCTGGGTGCGGCCTGGGGACAAGTGGATACGTAACCCACACGACCACACACAGAAAACCCCAGGACAAAGGCTGGCGTCAGCATCTTTCGAGTCAGCCATCAGTATGCTCTCCCTGTTGCGGTTCAGTTGAGTAGGTATATTTATTTTATTGCTCTGACCGTGCACTCTTGTCCACTGTCACTGGCCACTGTTGCTGGGTGGAACGATTACTCAAGTGTCCTTGAAGGACGGTTGCATGGAATAATTTGCGACAGCACGTTTACTTAGCGACCAACACTTGCACATGCATTCTTATGTGATGAGATCCTAATAATCATGGACCTAAAAGAGCCAACGTTTGACGTGTCTGTTTGCACAGCGATCCGTTTCGCTAGACCATCCATAGCGGACATTATTTTGAATAAACCTATGAGGATCCAGGTAGATTCGGAAGATCTTTTTCAATTTTGTTTGTGAGTTTGTGATCGTATAGTGCAGGTGACTATAGTCTGACACAGCTGTATCTAAAGTCGATTTCCGTAGAATCTCATGAGCCATGTGTTCAAACCCTTTAGCCTCAAACTAAATGAAGGATTGGGAACGAAGTCGCCATGCCTGCCACATTCCATTTCTCTATTGCTTTGCTATCCACACACAACGAAAGGATCGTAATCGATTCATTAGCGCACTAGCCAGCCTTTAAAGGCACATTTCTCTTTATGAACCTCATAATGAGAGCAATTAGAAAGCCCAGCGGGACTGGGTGTCCTTAATGAGTGGTGACGCGTGTGTCTGGATCAGATTACATCACATTACTTTGGCGTGCATAATAAGGTCTGTTGTTAGAATCACAATCTATGACCATGCCGGTAGTCTAGTACAGAAGAAGGTGGAATATGGTATGCAGATAAATGAAAAAAATGAATGCCGTAGGGATAACCTGTCAAGTTATCTCTACAGTATGCAAGTTTCTTAGTAGCATGTTTTGAAGTTTCCTCGCCGGAGTTGGTAGCATAGATAACTTTACTCTTGAAAGCCTTATTTATCCGACTTCTATTGTCAATACAAGTACTTTGCTCTAGACTGGAAGTCTCGAATCGCAAACTCGGCAATACAATCGCCCCAATTGATGTCCGTACGGAAGCCAACGTGGCGAACAATCCGGAGACCGAGTAGGAAAAACATCCTTCCCTCCCGCTGCCAGCGCCTCATCCCATCCCCCTCACTACCACCCGTTCTTTGACTTAGCATTCCGCATCTGGAAATCGTTCCCGTACTCGTCGTCGCCACCGGGGCCGTAGCAAATGTTCGTTTTCCACGCTACGCCACGAAAAAGAAAAAGAGCATCGGAAGCCAACGCTACTGCTCCTCCGAACGAACTCCATTTCCTGCCGCCTGTGCCGCGTAGAGCGAGCGAAAGAGAAAGACAGCAGAATGGGGAGCGAGAGATAGAAAATCCGGCCTCATGCCCCTACTTATGCACGGTTTCCACCACCCCGACTACTTCGTTGCTCGTAACTACGAAAAAAAACACTACGATCGAACCAGCCCGGTCCGGCTCGGCTGGAAAAATGGGAGAAAAATGTGAGAAAATCTACCCCACCGCCGTCGCCGCCATCATTGCTGTATTGGTGGGGGGGGGGGGATGCTGGCGGGAGCAGAGCAAGGGGATGCGGAGCGATCGAGGATTTCTAATTCCCTTTGGCTTTCGAATGGCGCAAGGGTGTGTGAGTGTGGCTGTAGATTCTGTGGCATGCTCCTATTCATTTTCCTATTCCTTGCCTTTCCAGCGTGCCGCTGTGAACTTGGTCGCGCGAGAGCGAGAGCAAGAGCGAGAGCGAGAGCAGCAGAGCAAACTGGGGAGCAGACGTCAGCGTGTGGAGAGCGCAATTGAAGCTCCCGAGCGCGATTCCAGTGCGTTCCTTTGCAGTGTGTTAGTGGTTGCTTTTTTTTGCTGCCTTGCTTCGCTTTCCTAGAGCTCCACGCTGCTCTATTAGCTCGATCGTGTGTACGTGCGGCGATCTGGGCTGGGCGGCACAGGGAACGGATCGCACAATCGCACACACATGCACACAACACTTGGCACTTCGTTCCGCTCGCTGCGCACTTTTCAACCCCCTTCCTTGAGCACCCACCCTGGGCAACCCAAATCGACGAAAAGGCACCGTGCAGTGAATTCTCTATGGAAAATGAAATACCAACACATGCGCACCGAACAAAACCTCGCCGTGTTGCCGTGCTCCGTGATCGTCATCGTCGGGGCCCTCCTAGAACTCGCCCCGCGGATTCCTAACCTCAACACACTCACAAACCTCGGCGACTCGCGATCTCTTTCGCGCGCCCCGTCGCCGGGTCGCGCACACTACCACGGCGCAATTAAGAAAAAGCATCCCCTCATCCGGGACCCGGCAATTCATCCGATCTATTCCAACACCATCAAAGGATGCTTGGATGGTTTGGAGCAGCGCGTTGTTTACCGTTTGCTTTTCTTTTTCTTCTTGTTCGTTGCTGTTTTTTTTTCTCTCCCTCTCTCTCTTTTTCTCTCTCGCGCAGTGTGTGCGTCCGTGTGTTCCTCTCTCCTTGTGCTCGCTTTATGCGTCGTTAGACACAAACAATAAGCGGCGCTGTGTGTCCACTTTCCGCGTGCACTTGTGTGCACGTGCGCATGTGTGTGTGTGTGTTTGTCAGGGGAGCTTAGTGGCGACCCCCACGGGGGGTACTCTCGGCGTTGCGCTGCGTTGCGCTGACGTGGGCAAAACAATTTATTCGTCCCATTCCCGGTGCTACTTGTGTTGGCTAGATATCCCAGCTCGCGGGAACTAGGACATACGGGGTGGAGCGGTTTGGAGCGCTCTCTCTCTCTCTCTCGCCTCCAGTAGGGAGGGGGGTTGTGGTTTTCTCGAGTACACCAGGGCAGGAGCCAGGCCTTGCCCTGTGTGGACGAAGCGAAATATCAAACGCACTACGTGCCCTTTCCGAATGCTTCGGTATGCGCTCTGGCGCTGTGTGCGTGGGAAACGTTGCAGCCCCTACTCTTAGTACACTCTTGTTCTGATAGGAAGTGTTTCTACCAACTAGACGCTAGTGAGCAGATCCTATTCTGCTACAATTACGCATGGTCCCCTAAAGAAGAATAAGCAATCGGCTATATCCTTATTAAACAGGTTTTTGAAAATGACAGTAGAGCTGTTTCAGATTTCAAAAACTTGGGCTACTCGATCGCAATCCAGCATCAGCGAAGGAGCTGTACACTCTACAGCATAAACATAAATATATGAAAGCGCAATCCCATTCCACATGATATCCTCTCTCGATCATAACATGCCTCTCAAGACCACATGTATTCTAAAAGACACCCGTTGTTCTGAAACTTGGGTTTTCCAATCGCACTCTCTTCATAAAATATCGCCATGATTTCCCA
>KZ072737.1:89555-123001 GCA_002091845.1 Anopheles cracens | reverse complement strand
AGTCCAGACGGTCAGCAAATAGTGGACCAAATAATAAGCATCTGGCAACCCGGGGTGTTGCAACGGACGAGGGACTGGGTTCTCGCCCAGTTCCCAGTTACGTTCAGATCTGTGACGCTCGAGCGATCGATACGTTTGACTTCCGCCGAACGCGCGAAGAACCCCCCGAAGCGGGGCTTACTTAACGAACAACCAATTACCGGCGGGTAGGACGGTAGTAGTGCAGTTCGTGGGACTGGAAGCAATTTCACTAATTACGCAAGCGTCACCCAAGCCACCGTCCGGTTTCGTTTGGCGACGTAGGCGTTGGACGCGCCTGAGCTGAGAGGCTGGTACGGCTCTCGAAAAAAGCTTCCCTTGGTTGGCTTAATGTCCTGCTCGACTCCGCGCAGTGCTGGAGTGTCGGAGTGTCCAGCTCGAAACGAAATGAGCATCCGACGGTGGTACGACGTCGGGTTCGCCGGGTACTGCATGCCCCACGACGGTTAGAGATAGCCTGCTTGGCTGCTGGGAGGTTGAAGTGAAAAGTTTATTATCACTAATGCCGCTTCTATACACCCCTTTTGCGCGGCGAAGGCAGAGTAAATAAAGGACGAGGATTTAATTCTATTTGCCCAAAACATCCCCGGTCCCGGACCCGCTCCGTACGCGTCCCGTTCGGACGTTCTTTTTTTGGCGTCGGGGGGCGAAAACAAAAAAAAAATCAGACCGAAGGGAAAAAGTCATCAATGGGGAGCGATCTCTTGAAATCACACTTATTATTACGGTCACGGGCTCGTTTGTTGCACTTTGCCGGGGCTTTGGCGTGATCTGTGCGGGGCTGCCAGCTTTTTAATTGGCGAAAATAATCGGCTTTTTGCTGGTGTTATCCTTCATTACGACCCCCTGAGAGGGGGAGAGAGAGAGAGAGGGGGTGTGTGGTTGTCGTTTCCCACCCCACCCCATATGCCGGAGCCACTGTGCCACGCTATAAATGATGACAGATTGGTGCAGCATATTTACGAGCCACGGGGCCGAGCCCGGGTCCCAGTAAAGGCACAAAGCAGAACCAGATAGCCTTCCCACAATATAAACACACACACACCCGCCTCCCCTCGGATCGGATGAAGGATGAGACGACCGGGAATGGGGAGAGAGAGAGAAACGATCAAATGCACACCACCAGCGCAAACCACCGGGGCGTGCCGTGGAGGCGGAGGCGTGACCCTGTGAAGCCTCGTGCTCGCTCTGCTGATGGCGATATGTCATTGTGGACATTGTCGGAAATGGGAACATTGGGAAAACATTATCCCCCGGGCCGGAGCCAGAGCCGTTCGGGTCACCCACACCAGCAAAGCCACACTCCGATCCGGAGACCAGAGCCGGGAGACCAGAAATCAGTAAGTCCTTGTAATGAGTGATATTTAAGGCGACAAAATTAATGACTCCCCGTTGGTTTTGTTGCCGGGAGACCAGAAATCAGTAAGTCCTTGTAATGAGTGATATTTAAGGCGACAAAATTAATGACTCCCCGTTGGTTTTGTTGGTCCGGGCGAAACTTGGGGGCTGGGTTTGACTTCGCATCGAAGGGGGAAGCGCTGTGGTTTATTGGACCAGCTGGGTGGGGAGTTAAATCTGTTTTCGGGGCGAGTGGGGGTGGCAATTTGGTGGACCACTTTTTCGAACTGGGAGGAATTGTTTTGTAGGTCTCGTATGGATGTGGCTTTGAAAGGGTTGAACAATGGACGTAATGCGCTTCGTTTTTCCCATTTAGTGGACACAGATCAAAGGTTTCTGGATCGGCAATAACTGTTTGTAATTGAATGGTTTGAATTATATAGAATGCCGTCGCATGTAGTTTTGGAAAATGTGGCCAATGTTTTAGGTTACCTTTGATGTTCGATGCACCTTTATAGTCTAGCACAGTTTTAGCACAGTGATATTGAAATTCTCGATGTATGTTGATGGAATGACTATTTCAGCAATTTCATGAATGACAAATGAAATTTTCCTTCACTTTTTATAACATAACTTGTTTAATAAACGAATTAACTGAAGGATTTTTTTTATATATTAAAAAAAATAATTTCGCATATTTTATACATTTTAAAAATTACATTATTAACTTTAGGTATATTCTTTAACTGCAACGAATTTAATATGCTCTAAAATTGTTTAAAAAATTCCAAAAAATGTATTATTGTGAATATATTATATGTCCTTAAATAGAAAATCTTAAAGCTAAGATTTGTTATTCTACTTCTCTATCCTGGTTTGTCTATTGGGAGTGTGCTGTTATGTAAGAGAACAAACATATATGATAAACGTTCGTGCTAAAAGCTGAATTAAATGAATAAAAAAAACCCTCACAGCCTATAATCAAGGTTTTTAAACTCATTTTAAATTTGTAAGAAACTCATGAACTAAAATCTTCCAACCGATCAAATGACCACTCGGTAGTTACAGTGTTAAGCACAGTGGTTCGTCTATTATGTTTTCATGCTAAAAAGTGACCTATTTTTTGACAGAGCACAGAAATTCTGATACAAGACTTGAACCCGAGACTTGATTCTTTGACCGGAAAGCGTAAACGGAAGCTTTTAATCAAAACTATGTAATTTATTAGGAAATTTGCTTAGCTTTGCTGTCAATAACAATGAAAGAAAACATCGTTACGATCCTTACTTGAAACAGTAAACTAAAAAAACCCCCAAAAATACGAACAAATCTCTCATTCACGAAACTACTGTCCCGGTGCAGTTCACTATTTTTTTCTATCACTTCCACATCCTCCAGCCATTTGTGCTTTCCAACACTGCAACCATCAACACATGCGCTTGCCGTGCGGCACTTCTCACTGCGCCATCTCGTTTCCATCTCGGCGCTAAACTCTTTTCCCCTACTTGCAAGCGGCTCGCATGAAAGTTGATTAAGTGTAACTGAAATTATGCTCCCCCGGTCGTCCCGAATTTCGTGCAAACTCTCACCACCGTATATTGAGAATGGCGATGGAAGCCGTTTATTCGGCACGATGCGTGACGCGACAGGGCAGAGCCAATTAAGCGACACTTAACGATAAGATGGTTGTCAATTATGTGGCGGTTATTCGATTGCCGTTTCGTTTTTCTTTGTGAGCGAAATACGATGAGCCGCGGAGACGTTTCTACCGTTGGTGTTTGTTGGTTTAATGATTTGAAGCGATTTGAATGTTCGATTTAAAGATGCAGGCAGTGCAATCTTTAATGAGTTTCATCAATTTTATCAGCTACTCTCTAAGGAATCCTTCTGCAATAAGTATTATGTATTACAATTGGGTTTTAATTCCATTCTAAATGACACACACTGTCTATGAGAGCGAAAGAGAAAAGAATGCATTAAGTAATGGCTATAAAAAATATCAAAAAATATTAAACCACACACTATAGGTGGAAGCTATTATTGAGCAATAGTTTTATTCCCAACCCCACATCCCGGACAGGGCAGGGCCCGATTTTGTGCGTGGTGCATGATTTATGAGCCCGAAAACCACCGTGCAACCGATGGACATGTCTTGCCAAGTTGTCGGCGCGGTTGTGGTTGCCGGCACCCTCCCACGGGTGGGGTTTTGGGGTCTCAAGAAACGTCACTTTCTTCGGTTTCGGTGTGCGCCTGTCAATAACGGACGGACGACAATGATCGGTTCCGGTTCCGGATGGCGGAAGTCGGTACCGAAACCGTCACCGTCGAGTTCGGAACATCGGCTCCAAGCCACCTGCCACCTGACGAAACCAAACTACGGTCGGTTCGAAGTTGGTCGGGTGGTGCATGGAAAATTTTACGACCACCACCACTGAATCGAAGCTGACGCGGGCCCGCCGGTGACCCAGATACGGACACAATTTGAATACGAAATTCCACTAAACCACCGAATGATTCGGATGCGTTTAAAATATGCATAACATCGGCCAACCTTCCGGAACACGGCCGTGCGACATCTGGGGGAGTGGAACGGATCGAGACGGGAAGGGTTTACAAGCGTTTTGTTGAATTTATCGGGAAACGGAAAGCGTTCCCGTTCCCGTGTGTAGTTTCCCTATCGTACCACCTCCCCTTCAGAGTGTGTGTGCGTGTGGTTCGGTGTGGTGTGAGGAAATTATTTTCCAATAAATTGAATTAGGACCTTCGGGTGGAGCGTTTTATTGCCGAAGCGAAAGGTTGATGGATTTTGATGAGATTGAGCAGCTTAGGCGGAGACGGCGAATCGTTGGAAAATTGTGTCCGGGTGCTGTGGCTCATGTTTGGCACGTTTGAGCCTGAATTCGTATTTTTTTCTGCTATTAACCTTACACGGAACCCGTGTCAAGTATCGTCTGGAGATATTAAGTACATCCCCCTTTTTCGGTATGTGTTAAATAGTGTTTTGTTTTCGCTAACGCTAACACGCGTCCCGATCGGAAGCATAGCAAGCAACAACGGTGTGGGCAATTTATTAACGTTACCATGTGCCGATCACCCTGTGTCTCGACCGCTCTGGCTCATAAATTCTGCCTATAAATCATACCAGTTAACCACGGAAGGCGTTCGTTAAAGCCCTCGCGAACCGTGTCCCTGAGAGGGAACACACAGTACGGAGCCCTCTCCCGTGAACTCCAGTGTCGCAACAGCGCGGAAGCTATTATTGAGCAATAGTTTTATTCCCAACCCCACATCCCGGACAGGGCAGGGCCCGATTTTGTGCGTGGTGCATGATTTATGAGCCCGAAAACCACCGTGCAACCGATGGACATGTCTTGCCAAGTTGTCGGCGCGGTTGTGGTTGCCGGCACCCTCCCACGGGTGGGGTTTTGGGGTCTCAAGAAACGTCACTTTCTTCGGTTTCGGTGTGCGCCTGTCAATAACGGACGGACGACAATGATCGGTTCCGGTTCCGGATGGCGGAAGTCGGTACCGAAACCGTCACCGTCGAGTTCGGAACATCGGCTCCAAGCCACCTGCCACCTGACGAAACCAAACTACGGTCGGTTCGAAGTTGGTCGGGTGGTGCATGGAAAATTTTACGACCACCACCACTGAATCGAAGCTGACGCGGGCCCGCCGGTGACCCAGATACGGACACAATTTGAATACGAAATTCCACTAAACCACCGAATGATTCGGATGCGTTTAAAATATGCATAACATCGGCCAACCTTCCGGAACACGGCCGTGCGACATCTGGGGGAGTGGAACGGATCGAGACGGGAAGGGTTTACAAGCGTTTTGTTGAATTTATCGGGAAACGGAAAGCGTTCCCGTTCCCGTGTGTAGTTTCCCTATCGTACCACCTCCCCTTCAGAGTGTGTGTGCGTGTGGTTCGGTGTGGTGTGAGGAAATTATTTTCCAATAAATTGAATTAGGACCTTCGGGTGGAGCGTTTTATTGCCGAAGCGAAAGGTTGATGGATTTTGATGAGATTGAGCAGCTTAGGCGGAGACGGCGAATCGTTGGAAAATTGTGCCCGGGTGCTGTGGCTCATGTTTGGCACGTTTGAGCCTGAATTCGTATTTTTTTATGCTATTAACCTTACACTGACATACATGTGTGTGTGCGTGTGTTTGTGCTTTCTCGGGTGCTTTTATTGAGAGGGTGCTTTGAAGAGCTTTGAGAGGGCCATCAAACGGGTGCTTAAATTGTCTCATTAAATTTTCACAAAGTGTTGTGTGGTTGCGCACGTCGGTGTTGGATTACGGTGGTGTTTTTTTCTTGCTTTCTCCGGCTGCACACCGGGGGTGTGTGTTTGCGTGTGGACATATTGAGAATGGCGATGGAAGCCGTTTATTCGGCACGATGCGTGACGCGACAGGGCAGAGCCAATTAAGCGACACTTAACGGTAAGATGGTTGTCAATTATGTGGCGGTTATTCGATTGCCGTTTCGTTTTTCTTTGTGAGCGAAATACGATGAGCCGCGGAGACGTTTCTACCGTTGGTGTTTGTTGGTTTAATGATTTGAATGTTCGATTTAAAGATACATGCAGTGCAAACTTTAATGAGTTTCATCAATTTTATCAGCTACTCTCTAAGGAATCCTTCTGCAATAAGTATTATGTATTACAATTGGGTTTTAATTCCATTCTAAATGACACACACTGTCTATGAGAGCGAAAGAGAAAAGAATGCATTAAGTAATGGCTATAAAAAATATCAAAAAATATTAAACCACACACTATAGGATCCCATATATAAGCTTGGAGACTCGTATTTGAGAGTATTCCAAAATTCTTTCAATACATTGACACATTCGATTGTCTTTGAAAAGTTGAATGCAACATTGCCAATTAACAAAGCAACGTCATCTGGATAGGAAATGAGAAAATAGTTGTGCAGTTGAGAAAAATACGATGGCGGTCATCAACGTAAATTAGGTTGTATAAACAATAGGATATAAAAATCCGTGTTATTACGCCCAACATGTCTGATCTAACATTAAAATTACGGAAAACCATCTTTTCAGATTTTCATTTCATTTCTCGATACGGGATATGTTTCCAAATAGAGAAACACTCTTATTCTAATCATTATTATTATTAACTAATCAAATTTATTACATATCCTCCTATGTTAGATGAGCTTCCGTCAGTCTATTTATATATGGAAACTGAATAGATTTGATGCCTTCTTTCTTCTGCTTAGAAGGACATTAAAAGCTCTCTATCTTTGAGATTGCTTCCAAAATATTCACTTAAGTCAGATAACTGACGGCAAACAGATTCGTGCATTTGGTGTGGCATTTTAACGAAAATGTATTCACTAAATCGCAACGGAGAACTATCGTCAATAGCAATGGGAAAAGTATGTGCCTATGTCTGATTTGAGTATCATAAAAAATAAGTTGCGAATTAAACTATGACTCAAACAGTAGCTTAACACTTCTTGTACACATCGAAACAATTTGTTTCCGCATCCTAAACATTTCCTTAGTTCTTTAATCAAAATGTGCCTTAAAAGAGAAAAGAAAGTAAAAGAGTTGAGAGAAACATTGAAAAAACATCAACCAACATCTGGCAACAAGTGCCAGCGGTGGAGCTTTGATCCCGGTGAATGCTTTTCGCCCCGTGATATTCGCTTCGTCCGCCACGTCCGACACGACAGGACAGGACAAACTTTTGCACCACACCCAGCCGAAGTCCATCGTTGAGATGTTTCGCTTTTGAAATTCATATCGAAGTGCAATCGATTTTTGCACACCGGCACTTTGGCTCTGTTGTGCTTTTCAAAAACAAAACAACACAGAAAGGAAAAGAGAGGGAGAGAGAGAGAGAGAGAGCGAAAAAACGCTCTACGAAAGCAAAACTTCAACAATGTTTTCCTTGCGCCAGCAAAAGTTTCCTCCTTTCGCTCGAGGATCGCAAATGGAAGCCGCTGGCTGCCGGTGCGGTCCCGATGATGGATTGTGTTCAATTTCGCTCGGATTACATCGCGCGAGCGACGATGCCCCGGCCCGATAACACTCAAAACCGAACCACCGCGTGCAAAGTTAGATCACTTGCTTTTATGCGTCGGTTAGCTCGCGCCCGGGCGCAACAATGAAGCCATCGACAGAGATTGAAGATTTCGCTTTTCACCTTGGTCACTGGGTTCGTGGAAAAAAGGGGTAAAAGTTGAAATTAGCTTGGGCGGGCGCGCGCCCCCGTGTGGGAGGAAGTAAAAACAATGGATTAGGTTTCACGTCCGCGGCACCCGAGTAAACACATCGCGCACGCCCCTGAGAAACAACCGGAAGCGAGGCGTAGATGTGAGTGTGTGTCACCCAGTCAAGATGGACAGCTTCGAGCGGGAAATAGGGCCGTCATATGGGTGGGTGGTTGGAATTCTTCTAGAATCTCGGTCCCGTTTCGTCGAACGGACGACACAATGGGGAAGGTAGCTCCGGACGGAAATGACCGCCACAGTAAGTTGATTAAATGGCAACTCCGTGGGCAGTGTACAAACAAGCAGCTGGGCAGGGCAAGAAGCTGCGCACGGTTTGCTGCAACAAGATGGATCATTGATGGCAGGGAACCTTACAGTCTCATACCACCATCGTTCGCCGTTGTGTACGAGTGCGAGCAGGATGACGTGAGGGAGACACTGTTTTCGTGCGCTCATGGCCTACTGCTAGGAACATCGACTGTCCCTATGCTTGAGGCTAGTGCTCTGCTCTTCTAGTAGATTGCACGCGGAAGGTAAACGATAGGCAACAGTTTGCCTCCAGCCTCCAGTGCGAACGGGACGAATGTTGGGGCGCGGGAGACACGAGGATAACAAATCTGACCAAACTCCGGGCCGGAAATTAACATCCCGAGGCTTTGTCGGAGGCGAACGAAAGACGAACGAAAATAAAACACCCAAAGGCAGGGCAGGCCAGCAGGAAATGATCACCGAGTGCCGCGTGGGCCAAAATAAACGAGTGGGCCTGGTGTAAAGAAAACATGCGACCCATCATTATGCCCCGTCCCGGGCCTTGCGACTCCTCGCGACTCCCCGCGACCCGGGAGGTTTCCATCAATTTGCAATTTAACGGCACGCTCGTGGAGGTGGAAAAAATGCTCACAAATGGCCGCCACAGCAGCCGGGTGGGTGTGGGTGTGTGTGTGTGTGTGGGTGAAAAATCAAATAATTTTCCCCGAAAATTGCGCCACCCCCTCCCACAAGTTCGAAGATACAATGGGGACGCCGAGGGACACCGGGTGGTCTCCTGTTGCGCCATCGTGTATCGTGCTCTCTCTCCCATATTTATATGTTTGCAGAAGTGTGCGCCACGTGCACGTGCCGAGGAGCGGCCGAACATGTTCCGCCCAGCGCCGAATACCACCCGCACCAAAGTGGGGGGGGAGGGGTGGGCTGGAAAAACTTTTGCGTTCGTATGCGTTGTTTAATAATCGAAATACTATGCTTTTTTCTTTGAACGCGGTCGGCACGGGCCCGGAATGTTGTGTGCCGGTTCGGGTTCGGGTGCACGCAAGTGTACGCACGAACATTGCGTCTGCCCAGCGACAGGTCTTCCTTCTTTTCGGAGGCAACGATTTGAATCGCAAAGCAATGCGTAGCTTATCATTGGGTTTTCGTTTTCGTTGGTTTTTGTTCCACCGTTTCAAGATGATACTCGCTCATCCTGCTAGCTTTACCTTCGCCGCATTCCACACTCTGGTTTTCCCAGGCCCCTCCCCCTCCCCAGGTTTCACCTTGCTGCTGCGTGGCTTCCGCCCGCCCGGTTGTAAAAATGTAAAGGAGATAAAAATGAAGAAATATGCGCCGGGCCGCCTGCGGGAGAAACTTAAATCATAAATTTCTGTTTCGAATGGAATTATTTGTATTTTCCCTTTCCGGCTCGCCGTGTAATGGAAAGTATGCGTCCGTTTACATTTCCTGGGATGATTGTTTCTTTCTCCTTCCTTGTTTCTCTCTTTCCGTTTTCTTGCAGTGCGCACCGGTTTTTTGGCTGTCTTTTAGCTGTCTTTTTGTAGTTGTATATTTGTTTTCACAGCCCGTTGTGCATGTTTCCACCGTGGAAATGGAAAATAGTATCGAGTGAGCACACGTCCGAGAACTTATGCGGGAAGGTTTGCGGGGTTCGACTTTCCCACCCGCGGGAAAGGTAATCATTTCATGAAAATTGCAATCCCCCAACCGGGCTGTTTGGGTGAGAGGATTTTGGAGGATTATCTGGCAGAATAATGAAGAAACATTAAGTGTGGATCTTTACGCCGAACGAACATAAACTACGGTATCATCCTTTAGCACTACTTTGCTACCAGTGGTATGTTCAAAATTAATTTTAAATCGCCCATCCTAGAGTGCAGTGTGTTAATTGGAAATTACATTTGTGTTCTCCACATAATAGCTTGTTATCTTGAAGACATTGAAGACATTTACACACACTTTTTGGTGTAAATTTGCCCACCCAAACGCTTTAGTAATGCTTTATTATCAATACTTTCGTCCTGTCTTATAAATGAGAACATCGTTTATACACCAAAACCTTAGTGAACAGTGATTCTGGACCAAAACCTTAGAGAACTGTGATTCTGAACCAAAGCCCTAGAAAACAGTGATTCTGGACCAAAACCTAAGAGAACAGCTATTCTGGACCAAAATCCTACGCATTATTTTAAGTAATTTTGCATTCTTATCTGGTGAATTCCAAAAAATCAGATCAGGAATATTCCAGCAATATCATTAAACTGACAAATAAAGCATTTCTAACACATTGAAACAGCAGCGGTGTAATGCAAATTGCATACTTTTCGGAGTAAGCTTGAGAAAGGAGCCTTAAAGTATGCAATTTGAATGAGAAATGCTTTATCAACGTATTATTGGTTTGCCCCTGCATTACATCCTTATCTTGTCTGTTGTTGATATTTTTGTTTATCATTTTCCTTTTCTTCATCAAAGTTTTTTGTTTCGTGGCTATGCATCCTTTGCAGTTCTATGAGATTTGAGCCCAAAAATGCCAAAAATTCGATTGTAAAATATCAGACACTAACGATATGGTTCTATATCTAATTTCATATTCATCAATATACTAATGTAACATATCTATTGTTATAAAACAAAAAAAAACCCTCACAACAACCAATAGGCTTTGATTGGAAAAGAGGTGAACAGATTCAGGGTCATACGGGAATGGATTTAAAACAATCGCCTGGTGGGAGTGTAAAGCAGACACGGTCTGGTAATAACAAAAAAATACAAACACTCCCCGATTGTTTTCCATATTGAATGGAATCGTGTTTGCATGCGATAGGTTTAGCATTATAACATAGTGGGTTTGTTTACCCCCCCTGGTACGATTTACTACACAATTCTAGCAGGCGGGATGTTTTGGAGGTAGTTTACGTTCCCATGCAAATTCCATCTCCCGCCATCCATTTGCACGGGAAATGTATGATAACTGAGCCCTGTGTTTTTCTATTTCGGGTTTCGGTTCCGAACGTGCCATTCCCGCGGACTACACATCGAAGGGATCACGTGGATGGTGGTGCAATCGAGGAGCGATTGTGGTTGGCGTTGATGTTAACTTTACACACCGAGAGCCCGTATCCACCATTCGAAACGTGGCGGCCCATTCCGTCAAAACCGCGCCAAACGGCCCCGCGCAGCACAGAATGGTTGAAATTCACGAAATAATATAACGAACAATTGAAGGGTAAACAAAACGAGAACGAAAACGGGGAAAAAAACACACCAAAGGACATAAACACACTGACACTCGGTAAGCACGCACCCCCGTTTCGCAGGCAATCGGGCATTGTGTCGCGTTTTAACACGCGGCGCCAAATAAATGTGGCATGTAGTGCGCATAAATATACACATTTCCATGCAAATGGGCGCTCGCAGTTGGCTCCCCGCCGCATTGAGTGGCAACTGTTGGCAACTATGGGCGGCACCGGGCAGGCTTTTGGTGCTATTGTGCCTCACTATTGTTGACACTGGCATCAGTCTTATTACCGTGGAGGCGGCAGCATTTATTTGTTTGCAGGCTGTGTTTTTTTCTGCGCTCGCCTGTTTCTTTAAACCAGTTCGCATGTTCGGTTAACTGGGAATGGGAAATGTTATTTCGGTTATTATTTTTTTACGCAATTCGCACCTCCCGCGGGACGTGGGACGGGACACATTCAAATGTGCTATCTTTTTTTTCTCGTTTGCCGTTTGGTTGCCTCGGTTTGATCAAATTAATCCCAGCTAGATGCTGGGATCGGGCTAGAAGATGGATGCTCTCACGTGCACGTGCAACGATAAACCTCGGAACGGACGGCACGGGTGGACCCGCAACGCACGGCCATTTGCATGGCCTTTTTTTTTCTCGTTTGCCGTTTGGTTGCCTCGGTTTGATCAAATTAATCCCAGCTAGATGCTGGGATCGGGCTAGAAGATGGATGCTCTCACGTGCACGTGCAACGATAAACCTCGGAACGGACGGCACGGGTGGACCCGCAACGCACGGCCATTTGCATGGCCATGGACAACCACACGAAACCTGTCTCTCGCTCTCTCTCTCTCTCTCCCACCGACCCTCCCGGGGGGCAATAAAATGAGCGAAACTTTTGCCATCCGAATGGATCTAGTTTTACCGGGCTGCACAGTTCCGAAACGGTCATCAATCCGTTCCCATTCTTCCATCCCAGCCCGGAAACCGGCCGGTGCGAAACTTTCGGTCACACAAATTGCGCCGGAAACCATGTGCGAGTCCCCCATGTGGTTTGATGCTGATGGTTGCCGCCTGTAGGCCTTACTTTCCCAGGCCCAGATCGACACTAAGAAGCGGGCAAAAGTTGCTCCATTCGACCACCAGCCCGGGGTCCCGGAGCTTTGGAAAATGGGGTTTTGCAAGGTGGTTTTCCTCGTAGGCAGGCAACGATGTGCTCATTAGACACACTGGGAAGATAATTTGAATGCAAAAAAAATGTGAAAAGAGAGAAGGATTGCACTAGAAAAAAGGCAATATAGGCCCTTATGTGCTGCAGGAACCCGTGTCAAGTATCGTCTGGAGATATTAAGTACATCCCCCTTTTTCGGTATGTGTTAAATAGTGTTTTGTTTTCGCTAACGCTAACACGCGTCCCGATCGGAAGCATAGCAAGCAACAACGGTGTGGGCAATTTATAAACGTTACCATGTGCCGATCACCCTGTGTCTCGACCGCTCTGGCTCATAAATTCTGCCTATAAATCATACCAGTTAACCACGGAAGGCGTTCGTTAAAGCCCTCGCGAACCGTGTCCCTGAGAGGGAACACACAGTACGGAGCCCTCTCCCGTTAACTCCAGTGTCGCAACAGCGTGGAAGCTATTATTGAGCAATAGTTTTATTCCCAACCCCACATCCCGGACAGGGCAGGGCCCGATTTTGTGCGTGGTGCATGATTTATGAGCCCGAAAACCACCGTGCAACCGATGGACATGTCTTGCCAAGTTGTCGGCGCGGTTGTGGTTGCCGGCACCCTCCCACGGGTGGGGTTTTGGGGTCTCAAGAAACGTCACTTTCTTCGGTTTTTGTCGTTTCCCACCCCACCCCATATGCCGGAGCCACTGTGCCACGCTATAAATGATGACAGATTGGTGCAGCATATTTACGAGCCACGGGGCCGAGCCCGGGTCCCAGTAAAGGCAAAAAGCAGAACCAGATAGCCTTCCCACAATATAAACACACACACACACCCGCCTCCCCTCGGATCGGATGAAGGATGAGACGGCCGGGAATGGGGAGAGAGAGAGAAACGATCAAATGCACACCACCAGCACAAACCACCGGGGCGTGCCGTGGAGGCGGAGGCGTGACCCCGTGAAGTCTCGTGCTCGCTCTGCTGATGGCGATATGTCATTGTGGACATTGTCGGAAATGGGAACATTGGGAAAACATTATCCCCCGGGCCGGAGCCAGAGCCGTTCGGGTCACCCACACCAGCAAAGCCACACTCCGATCCGGAGACCAGAGCCGGGAGACCAGAAATCAGTAAGTCCTTGTAATGAGTGATATTTAAGGCGACAAAATTAATGACTCCCCGTTGGTTTTGTTGGTCCGGGCGAAACTTGGGGGCTGGGTTTGACTTCGCATCGAAGGGGGAAGCGCTGTGGTTTATTGGACCAGCTGGGTGGGGAGTTAAATCTGTTTTCGGGGCGAGTGGGGGTGGCAATTTGGTGGACCACTTTTTCGAACTGGGAGGAATTGTTTTGTAGGTCTCGTATGGATGTGGCTTTGAAAGGGTTGAACAATGGACGTAATGCGCTTCGTTTTTCCCATTTAGTGGACACAGATCAAAGGTTTCTGGATCGGCAATAACTGTTTGTAATTGAATGGTTTGAATTATATAGAATGCCGTCGCATGTAGTTTTGGAAAATGTGGCCAATGTTTTAGGTTACCTTTGATGTTCGATGCACCTTTATAGTCTAGCACAGTTTTAGCACAGTGATATTGAAATTCTCGATGTATGTTGATGGAATGACTATTTCAGCAATTTCATGAATGACAAATGAAATTTTCCTTCACTTTTTATAACATAACTTGTTTAATAAACGAATTAACTGAAGGATTTTTTTTATATATTAAAAAAAATAATTTCGCATATTTTATACATTTTAAAAATTACATTATTAACTTTAGGTATATTCTTTAACTGCAACGAATTTAATATGCTCTAAAATTGTTTAAAAAATTCCAAAAAATGTATTATTGTGAATATATTATATGTCCTTAAATAGAAAATCTTAAAGCTAAGATTTGTTATTCTACTTCTCTATCCTGGTTGGTCTATTGGGAGTGTGCTGTTATGTAAGAGAACAAACATATATGATAAACGTTCGTGCTAAAAGCTGAATTAAATGAATAAAAAAAACCCTCACAGCCTATAATCAAGGTTTTTAAACTCATTTTAAATTTGTAAGAAACTCATGAACTAAAATCTTCCAACCGATCAAATGACCACTCGGTAGTTACAGTGTTAAGCACAGTGGTTCGTCTATTATGTTTTCATGCTAAAAAGTGACCTATTTTTTGACAGAGCACAGAAATTCTGATACAAGACTTGAACCCGAGACTTGATTCTTTGACCGGAAAGCGTAAACGGAAGCTTTTAATCAAAACTATGTAATTTATTAGGAAATTTGCTTAGCTTTGCTGTCAATAACAATGAAAGAAAACATCGTTACGATCCTTACTTGAAACAGTAAACTAAAAAAACCCCCAAAAATACGAACAAATCTCTCATTCACGAAACTACTGTCCCGGTGCAGTTCACTATTTTTTTCTATCACTTCCACATCCTCCAGCCATTTGTGCTTTCCAACACTGCAACCATCAACACATGCGCTTGCCGTGCGGCACTTCTCACTGCGCCATCTCGTTTCCATCTCGGCGCTAAACTCTTTTCCCCTACTTGCAAGCGGCTCGCATGAAAGTTGATTAAGTGTAACTGAAATTATGCTCCCCCGGTCGTCCCGAATTTCGTGCAAACTCTCACCACCGTGTGCATGTGTGTATGATGCCGTTGTTCTTGTTGTTTCTGCTACTTTACACGACCGTCCCCGAAGCGCCACTTCATCCGCCTGTGGAAGCGGAACATCTCGGAAACAGGAGCTGCCGTTGCGCGATCCCGACGCGGCTCACTGTAAGATATAACACCAAGCAAACGAGCGACGAGCTTGCTGTTCTACTTACAGCCGAGCCGTGTGCGAGATGGTTCGGTGGTTTCGGTTGTCGTCCTTTCGTCGTCCAGTTGCTGCTCACACACACACGCACACAAACACCGCACGTTCGGCACTCGGCGAAGGAGAATGCAATTTTGTGGTGACCTCCTCATCCGCTCCGTTCTGCTGATGGCACTAGTTTTTTTTTATTCTGTTCTCACGCTCACTTTACATAATTGCGTCGTACGCTGGATCCATTGACTGACAGGCGAATAAAAAAGAGTAAAAAAAATCCTCAAACGGGCATCATTTCATCAAGCATCCTTCCGTGTGCGTGGCTGTTTTTTTTTCTCGTTTGCCGTTTGGTTGCCTCGGTTTGATCAAATTAATCCCAGCTAGATGCTGGGATCGGGCTAGAAGATGTTTATTGCCGAAGCGAAAGGTTGATGGATTTTGATGAGATTGAGCAGCTTAGGCGGAGACGGCGAATCGTTGGAAAATTGTGCCCGGGTGCTGTGGCTCATGTTTGGCACGTTTGAGCCTGAATTCGTATTTTTTTATGCTATTAACCTTACACTGACATACATGTGTGTGTGCGTGTGTTTGTGCTTTCTCGGGTGCTTTTATTGAGAGGGTGCTTTGAAGAGCTTTGAGAGGGCCATCAAACGGGTGCTTAAATTGTCTCATTAAATTTTCACAAAGTGTTGTGTGGTTGCGCACGTCGGTGTTGGATTACGGTGGTGTTTTTTTCTTGCTTTCTCCGGCTGCACACCGGGGGTGTGTGTTTGCGTGTGGACATATTGAGAATGGCGATGGAAGCCGTTTATTCGGCACGATGCGTGACGCGACAGGGCAGAGCCAATTAAGCGACACTTAACGGTAAGATGGTTGTCAATTATGTGGCGGTTATTCGATTGCCGTTTCGTTTTTCTTTGTGTGCGAAATACGATGAGCCGCGGAGATGTTTCTACCGTTGGTGTTTGTTGGTTTAATGATTTGAATGTTCGATTTAAAGATACATGCAGTGCAAACTTTAATGAGTTTCATCAATTTTATCAGCTACTCTCTAAGGAATCCTTCTGCAATAAGTATTATGTATTACAATCGGGTTTCAATTCCATTCTATATGACACACACTCTCTATGAGAGCGAAAGAGAAAAGAATGCATTAAGTAATGGCTATAAAAAATATCAAAAAATATTAAACCACACACTATAGGATCCCATATATAAGCTTGGAGACTCGTATTTGAGAGTATTCCAAAATTCTTTCAATACATTGACACATTCGATTGTCTTTGAAAAGTTGAATGCAACATTGCCAATTAACAAAGCAACGTCATCTGGATAGGAAATGAGAAAATAGTTGTGAGTAATAACGTTGACGGTTAATCACGTAGGTTGATATGTGTAACATTAAGTTGAATAAACACAAGGATGTAAAAGTCCGTAATATTACGTCCATCATGTTTTAACTAACATGAAAATTACGGAGAAACATCTATCAAGATTTTCATTTCATTTTTCAATACGAGATATGTTTCCTAATCGAAAAGCACTCTTATTCTGAACTTCTCGAGAACTTCTGTCCGCCTATTCATATAGGGAGATGCCTTCGATATAGTTCGATTTGATGCCTTCTATCTTCAGCTGAGAAAGGCATTTTAAAGCTCTCTCTTAAGTCAGAATACTGACGGCAAACAAATTCGTATATTTGATATGGCTTTTTAACGAAAATGTATTCACTACATCGCAACGGAAAACTATCGTCAATAGCAATGGGAAAAGTATGCGACAGATTTGATTTTCATATATATATTTTTTATAGCGAATCAAACTATGACTCATACAGTAACTCAACACTTCTTGTACACATTGGAACCATTGGTTTCCGCATCCTAAACATTTCCTTAGTTCTTTAATCAAAATATGTCTTAAAAGAGAAAAGAAAGTAAAAGAGTTGAGAAAAACATTGAAAAAACATCAACCAACATCTGGCAACAAGTGCCAACGGTGGAGCTTTGGTCCCGGTGAATGCTTTTCGCCCCGTGATATTCGCTTCGTCCGCCACGTCCGACACGACAGGACAGGACAAACTTTTGCACCTACGGCACGCTCGTGGAGGTGGAAAAAATGCTCACAAATGGCCGCCACAGCAGCCGGGTGGGTGTGGGTGTGTGTGTGTGTGGGTGAAAAATCAAATAATTTTCCCCGAAAATTGCGCCACCCCCTCCCACAAGTTCGAAGATACAATGGGGACGCCGAGGGACACCGGGTGGTCTCCTGTTGCGCCATCGTGTATCGTGCTCTCTCTCCCATATTTATATGTTTGCAGAAGTGTGCGCCACGTGCACGTGCCGAGGAGCGGCCGAACATGTTCCGCCCAGCGCCGAATACCACCCGCACCAAAGTGGGGGGGGAGGGGTGGGCTGGAAAAACTTTTGCGTTCGTATGCGTTGTTTAATAATCGAAATACTATGCTTTTTTCTTTGAACGCGGTCGGCACGGGCCCGGAATGTTGTGTGCCGGTTCGGGTTCGGGTGCACGCAAGTGTACGCACGAACATTGCGTCTGCCCAGCGACAGGTCTTCCTTCTTTTCGGAGGCAACGATTTGAATCGCAAAGCAATGCGTAGCTTATCATTGGGTTTTCGTTTTCGTTGGTTTTTGTTCCACCGTTTCAAGATGATACTCGCTCATCCTGCTAGCTTTACCTTCGCCGCATTCCACACTCTGGTTTTCCCAGGCCCCTCCCCCTCCCCAGGTTTCACCTTGCTGCTGCGTGGCTTCCGCCCGCCCGGTTGTAAAAATGTAAAGGAGATAAAAATGAAGAAATATGCGCCGGGCCGCCTGCGGGAGAAACTTAAATCATAAATTTCTGTTTCGAATGGAATTATTTGTATTTTCCCTTTCCTGTATTACAATCGGGTTTCAATTCCATTCTATATGACACACACTCTCTATGAGAGCGAAAGAGAAAAGAATGCATTAAGTAATGGCTATAAAAAATATCAAAAAATATTAAACCACACACTATAGGATCCCATATATAAGCTTGGAGACTCGTATTTGAGAGTATTCCAAAATTCTTTAAATACATTGACACATTCGATTGTCTTTGAAAAGTTGAATGCAACATTGCCAGTTAACAAAGCACCGTCATCTGGATAGGAAATGAGAAAATAGTTGTGCAGTTGAGAAAAATACGATGGCGGTCATCAACGTAAATTAGGTTGTATAAACAATAGGATATAAAAATCCGTGTTATTACGCCCAACATGTCTGATCTAACATTAAAATTACGGAAAACCATCTTTTCAGATTTTCATTTCATTTCTCGATACGGGATATGTTTCCAAATAGAGAAACACTCTTATTCTAATCATTATTATTATTAACTAATCAAATTTATTACATATCCTCCTATGTTAGATGAGCTTCCGTCAGTCTATTTATATATGGAAACTGAATAGATTTGATGCCTTCTTTCTTCTGCTTAGAAGGACATTAAAAGCTCTCTATCTTTGAGATTGCTTCCAAAATATTCACTTAAGTCAGATAACTGACGGCAAACAGATTCGTGCATTTGGTGTGGCATTTTAACGAAAATGTATTCACTAAATCGCAACGGAGAACTATCGTCAATAGCAATGGGAAAAGTATGTGCCTATGTCTGATTTGAGTATCATAAAAAATAAGTTGCGAATTAAACTATGACTCAAACAGTAGCTTAACACTTCTTGTACACATCGAAACAATTTGTTTCCGCATCCTAAACATTTCCTTAGTTCTTTAATCAAAATGTGCCTTAAAAGAGAAAAGAAAGTAAAAGAGTTGAGAGAAACATTGAAAAAACATCAACCAACATCTGGCAACAAGTGCCAGCGGTGGAGCTTTGATCCCGGTGAATGCTTTTCGCCCCGTGATATTCGCTTCGTCCGCCACGTCCGACACGACAGGACAGGACAAACTTTTGCACCACACCCAGCCGAAGCCCATCGTTGAGATGTTTCGCTTTTGAAATTCATATCGAAGTGCAATCGATTTTTGCACACCGGCACTTTGGCTCTGTTGTGCTTTTCAAAAACAAAACAACACAGAAAGGAAAAGAGAGGGAGAGAGAGAGAGAGAGAGCGAAAAAACGCCCTACGAAAGCAAAACTTCAACAATGTTTTCCTTGCGCCAGCAAAAGTTGCCTCCTTTCGCTCGAGGATCGCAAATGGAAGCCGCTGGCTGCCGGTGCGGTCCCGATGATGGATTGTGTTCAATTTCGCTCGGATTACATCGCGCGAGCGACGATGCCCCGGCCCGATAACACTCAAAACCGAACCACCGCGTGCAAAGTTAGATCACTTGCTTTTATGCGTCGGTTAGCTCGCGCCCGGGCGCAACAATGAAGCCATCGACAGAGATTGAAGATTTCGCTTTTCACCTTGGTCACTGGGTTCGTGGAAAAAAGGGGTAAAACTTGAAATTAGCTTGGGCGGGCGCGCGCCCCCGTGTGGGAGGAAGTAAAAACAATGGATTAGGTTTCACGTCCGCGGCACCCGAGTAAACACATCGCGCACGCCCCTGAGAAACAACCGGAAGCGCGGCGTAGATGTGAGTGTGTGTCACCCAGGCAAGATGGACAGCTTCGAGCGGGAAATAGGGCCGTCATATGGGTGGGTGGTTGGAATTCTTCTAGAATCTCGGTCCCGTTTCGTCGAACGGACGACACAATGGGGAAGGTAGCTCCGGACGGAAATGACCGCCACAGTAAGTTGATTAAATGGCAACTCCGTGGGGCAAGATGGACAGCTTCGAGCGGGAAATAGGGCCGTCATATGGGTGGGTGGTTGGAATTCTTCTAGAATCTCGGTCCCGTTTCGTCGAACGGACGACACAATGGGGAAGGTAGCTCCGGACGGAAATGACCGCCACAGTAAGTTGATTAAATGGCAACTCCGTGGGCAGTGTACAAACAAGCAGCTGGGCAGGGCAAGAAGCTGCGCACGGTTTGCTGCAACAAGATGGATCATTGATGGCAGGGAACCTTACAGTCTCATACCACCATCGTTCGCCGTTGTGTACGAGTGCGAGCAGGATGACGTGAGGGAGACACTGTTTTCGTGCGCTCATGGCCTACTGCTAGGAACATCGACTGTCCCTATGCTTGAGGCTAGTGCTCTGCTCTTCTAGTAGATTGCACGCGGAAGGTAAACGATAGGCAACAGTTTGCCTCCAGCCTCCAGTGCGAACGGGACGAATGTTGGGGCGCGGGAGACACGAGGATAACAAATCTGACCAAACTCCGGGCCGGAAATTAACATCCCGAGGCTTTGTCGGAGGCGAACGAAAGACGAACGAAAATAAAACACCCAAAGGCAGGGCAGGCCAGCAGGAAATGATCACCGAGTGCCGCGTGGGCCAAAATAAACGAGTGGGCCTGGTGTAAAGAAAACATGCGACCCATCATTATGCCCCGTCCCGGGCCTTGCGACTCCTCGCGACTCCCCGCGACCCGGGAGGTTTCCATCAATTTGCAATTTAACGGCACGCTCGTGGAGGTGGAAAAAATGCTCACAAATGGCCGCCACAGCAGCCGGGTGGGTGTGGGTGTGTGTGTGTGTGAAATCCTACGCATTATTTTAAGTAATTTTGCATTCTTATCTGGTGAATTCCAAAAAATCAGATCAGGAATATTCCAGCAATATCATTAAACTGACAAATAAAGCATTTCTAACACATTGAAACAGCAGCGGTGTAATGCAAATTGCATACTTTTCGGAGTAAGCTTGAGAAAGGAGCCTTAAAGTATGCAATTTGAATGAGAAATGCTTTATCAACGTATTATTGGTTTGCCCCTGCATTACATCCTTATCTTGTCTGTTGTTGATATTTTTGTTTATCATTTTCCTTTTCTTCATCAAAGTTTTTTGTTTCGTGGCTATGCATCCTTTGCAGTTCTATGAGATTTGAGCCCAAAAATGCCAAAAATTCGATTGTAAAATATCAGACACTAACGATATGGTTCTATATCTAATTTCATATTCATCAATATACTAATGTAACATATCTATTGTTATAAAACAAAAAAAACCCTCACAACAACCAATAGGCTTTGATTGGAAAAGAGGTGAACAGATTCAGGGTCATACGGGAATGGATTTAAAACAATCGCCTGGTGGGAGTGTAAAGCAGACACGGTCTGGTAATAACAAAAAAATACAAACACTCCCCGATTGTTTTCCATATTGAATGGAATCGTGTTTGCATGCGATAGGTTTAGCATTATAACATAGTGGGTTTGTTTACCCCCCCTGGTACGATTTACTACACAATTCTAGCAGGCGGGATGTTTTGGAGGTAGTTTACGTTCCCATGCAAATTCCATCTCCCGCCATCCATTTGCACGGGAAATGTATGATAACTGAGCCCTGTGTTTTTCTATTTCGGGTTTCGGTTCCGAACGTGCCATTCCCGCGTACTACACATCGAAGGGATCACGTGGATGGTGGGGCAATCGAGGAGCGATTGTGGTTGGCGTTGATGTTAACTTTACACACCGAGAGCCCGTATCCACCATTCGAAACGTGGCGGCCCATTCCGTCAAAACCGCGCCAAACGGCCCCGCGCAGCACAGAATGGTTGAAATTCACGAAATAATATAACGAACAATTGAAGGGTAAACAAAACGAGAACGAAAACGGGGAAAAAATGCACACCGGCACTTTGGCTCTGTTGTGCTTTTCAAAAACAAAACAACACAGAAAGGAAAAGAGAGGGAGAGAGAGAGAGAGCGAAAAAACGCCCTACGAAAGCAAAACTTCAACAATGTTTTCCTTGCGCCAGCAAAAGTTGCCTCCTTTCGCTCGAGGATCGCAAATGGAAGCCGCTGGCTGCCGGTGCGGTCCCGATGATGGATTGTGTTCAATTTCGCTCGGATTACATCGCGCGAGCGACGATGCCCCGGCCCGATAACACTCAAAACCGAACCACCGCGTGCAAAGTTAGATCACTTGCTTTTATGCGTCGGTTAGCTCGCGCCCGGGCGCAACAATGAAGCCATCGACAGAGATTGAAGATTTCGCTTTTCACCTTGGTCACTGGGTTCGTGGAAAAAAGGGGTAAAACTTGAAATTAGCTTGGGCGGGCGCGCGCCCCCGTGTGGGAGGAAGTAAAAACAATGGATTAGGTTTCACGTCCGCGGCACCCGAGTAAACACATCGCGCACGCCCCTGAGAAACAACCGGAAGCGCGGCGTAGATGTGAGTGTGTGTCACCCAGTCAAGATGGACAGCTTCGAGCGGGAAATAGGGCCGTCATATGGGTGGGTGGTTGGAATTCTTCTAGAATCTCGGTCCCGTTTCGTCGAACGGACGACACAATGGGGAAGGTAGCTCCGGACGGAAATGACCGCCACAGTAAGTTGATTAAATGGCAACTCCGTGGGCAGTGTACAAACAAGCAGCTGGGCAGGGCAAGAAGCTGCGCACGGTTTGCTGCAACAAGATGGATCATTGATGGCAGGGAACCTTACAGTCTCATACCACCATCGTTCGCCGTTGTGTACGAGTGCGAGCAGGATGACGTGAGGGAGACACTGTTTTCGTGCGCTCATGGCCTACTGCTACTGAACATCGACTGTCCCTATGCTTGAGGCTAGTGCTCTGCTCTTCTAGTAGATTGCACGCGGAAGGTAAACGATAGGCAACAGTTTGCCTCCAGCCTCCAGTGCGAACGGGACGAATGTTGGGGCGCGGGAGACACGAGGATAACAAATCTGACCAAACTCCGGGCCGGAAATTAACATCCCGAGGCTTTGTCGGAGGCGAACGAAAGACGAACGAAAATAAAACACCCAAAGGCAGGGCAGGCCAGCAGGAAATGATCACCGAGTGCCGCGTGGGCCAAAATAAACGAGTGGGCCTGGTGTAAAGAAAACATGCGACCCATCATTATGCCCCGTCCCGGGCCTTGCGACTCCTCGCGACTCCCCGCGACCCGGGAGGTTTCCATCAATTTGCAATTTAACGGCACGCTCGTGGAGGTGGAAAAAATGCTCACAAATGGCCGCCACAGCAGCCGGGTGGGTGTGGGTGTGTGTGTGTGTGTGGGTGAAAAATCAAATAATTTTCCCCGAAAATTGCGCCACCCCCTCCCACAAGTTCGAAGATACAATGGGGACGCCGAGGGACACCGGGTGGTCTCCTGTTGCGCCATCGTGTATCGTGCTCTCTCTCCCATATTTATATGTTTGCAGAAGTGTGCGCCACGTGCACGTGCCGAGGAGCGGCCGAACATGTTCCGCCCAGCGCCGAATACCACCCGCACCAAAGTGGGGGGGGAGGGGTGGGCTGGAAAAACTTTTGCGTTCGTATGCGTTGTTTAATAATCGAAATACTATGCTTTTTTCTTTGAACGCGGTCGGCACGGGCCCGGAATGTTGTGTGCCGGTTCGGGTTCGGGTGCACGCAAGTGTACGCACGAACATTGCGTCTGCCCAGCGACAGGTCTTCCTTCTTTTCGGAGGCAACGATTTGAATCGCAAAGCAATGCGTAGCTTATCATTGGGTTTTCGTTTTCGTTGGTTTTTGTTCCACCGTTTCAAGATGATACTCGCTCATCCTGCTAGCTTTACCTTCGCCGCATTCCACACTCTGGTTTTCCCAGGCCCCTCCCCCTCCCCAGGTTTCACCTTGCTGCTGCGTGGCTTCCGCCCGCCCGGTTGTAAAAATGTAAAGGAGATAAAAATGAAGAAATATGCGCCGGGCCGCCTGCGGGAGAAACTTAAATCATAAATTTCTGTTTCGAATGGAATTATTTGTATTTTCCCTTTCCGGCTCGCCGTGTAATGGAAAGTATGCGTCCGTTTACATTTCCTGGGATGATTGTTTCTTTCTCCTTCCTTGTTTCTCTCTTTCCGTTTTCTTGCAGTGCGCACCGGTTTTTTGGCTGTCTTTTAGCTGTCTTTTTGTAGTTGTATATTTGTTTTCACAGCCCGTTGTGCATGTTTCCACCGTGGAAATGGAAAATAGTATCGAGTGAGCACACGTCCGAGAACTTATGCGGGAAGGTTTGCGGGGTTCGACTTTCCCACCCGCGGGAAAGGTAATCATTTCATGAAAATTGCAATCCCCCAACCGGGCTGTTTGGGTGAGAGGATTTTGGAGGATTATCTGGCAGAATAATGAAGAAACATTAAGTGTGGATCTTTACGCCGAACGAACATAAACTACGGTATCATCCTTTAGCACTACTTTGCTACCAGTGGTATGTTCAAAATTAATTTTAAATCGCCCATCCTAGAGTGCAGTGTGTTAATTGGAAATTACATTTGTGTTCTCCACATAATAGCTTGTTATCTTGAAGACATTGAAGACATTTACACACACTTTTTGGTGTAAATTTGCCCACCCAAACGCTTTAGTAATGCTTTATTATCAATACTTTCGTCCTGTCTTATAAATGAGAACATCGTTTATACACCAAAACCTTAGTGAACAGTGATTCTGGACCAAAACCTTAGAGAACAGTGATTCTGGACCAAAACCTTAGAGAACTGTGATTCTGAACCAAAGCCCTAGAAAACAGTGATTCTGGACCAAAACCTAAGAGAACAGCTATTCTGGACCAAAATCCTACGCATTATTTTAAGTAATTTTGCATTCTTATCTGGTGAATTCCAAAAAATCAGATCAGGAATATTCCAGCAATATCATTAAACTGACAAATAAAGCATTTCTAACACATTGAAACAGCAGCGGTGTAATGCAAATTGCATACTTTTCGGAGTAAGCTTGAGAAAGGAGCCTTAAAGTATGCAATTTGAATGAGAAATGCTTTATCAACGTATTATTGGTTTGCCCCTGCATTACATCCTTATCTTAGGAGCCTTAAAGTATGCAATTTGAATGAGAAATGCTTTATCAACGTATTATTGGTTTGCCCCTGCATTACATCCTTATCTAGTCTGTTGTTGATATTTTTGTTTATCATTTTCCTCTTATCAAAGTTTTTTGTTTCGTGGCTATGCATCCTTTGCAGTTCTATGAGATTTGAGCCCAAAAATGCCAAAAATTCGATTGTAAAATATCAGACACTAACGATATGGTTCTATATCTAATTTCATATTCATCAATATACTAATGTAACATATCTATTGTTATAAAACAAAAAAAAACCCTCCCACAACCAAATAGGCTTTGATTGGAAAAGAGGTGAACAAATTAGGGTCATACTATGCATCCTTTGCAGTTCTATGAGATTTGAGCCCAAAAATGCCAAAAATTCGATTGTAAAATATCAGACACTAACGATATGGTTCTATATCTAATTTCATATTCATCAATATACTAATGTAACATATCTATTGTTATAAAACAAAAAAAACCCTCACAACAACCAATAGGCTTTGATTGGAAAAGAGGTGAACAGATTCAGGGTCATACGGGAATGGATTTAAAACAATCGCCTGGTGGGAGTGTAAAGCAGACACGGTCTGGTAATAACAAAAAAATACAAACACTCCCCGATTGTTTTCCATATTGAATGGAATCGTGTTTGCATGCGATAGGTTTAGCATTATAACATAGTGGGTTTGTTTACCCCCCCTGGTACGATTTACTACACAATTCTAGCAGGCGGGATGTTTTGGAGGTAGTTTACGTTCCCATGCAAATTCCATCTCCCGCCATCCATTTGCACGGGAAATGTATGATAACTGAGCCCTGTGTTTTTCTATTTCGGGTTTCGGTTCCGAACGTGCCATTCCCGCGGACTACACATCGAAGGGATCACGTGGATGGTGGTGCAATCGAGGAGCGATTGTGGTTGGCGTTGATGTTAACTTTACACACCCCGAACCCGTAACCACCGTTCGAAACGTGGCGGCCCATTCCGTCAAAACCGCGCCAAATGGCCCCGCGCGGCACAGAATGGTTGAAATTCACGAAATAATATAACGAACAATTGAAGGGTAAACAAAACGAGAACGAAAACGGGGAAAAAAACACACCAAAGGACATAAACACACTGACACTCGGTAAGCACGCACCCCCGTTTCGCAGGCAATCGGGCATTGTGTCGCGTTTTAACACGCGGCGCCAAATAAATGTGGCATGTAGTGCGCATAAATATACACATTTCCATGCAAATGGGCGCTCGCAGTTGGCTCCCCGCCGCATTGAGTGGCAACTGTTGGCAACTATGGGCGGCACCGGGCAGGCTTTTGGTGCTATTGTGCCTCACTATTGTTGACACTGGCATCAGTCTTATTACCGTGGAGGCGGCAGCATTTATTTGTTTGCAGGCTGTGTTTTTTTCTGCGCTCGCCTGTTTCTTTAAACCAGTTCGCATGTTCGGTTAACTGGGAATGGGAAATGTTATTTCGGTTATTATTTTTTTACGCAATTCGCACCTCCCGCGGGACGTGGGACGGGACACATTCAAATGTGCTATCTGTGGGTGTGTGTAGTTTCATGGGCGTAGCGAGCGGCAAACAAATAAATAAACCCATCGTCAGCAACGTCAGCAGTGACCCGGGCCGGGCGGTGCGGGCTGTTTCTGGCAATAAATCAACATCACATCACATCGACACGGGCGCTTTGCATGGCATCACGTAGAGTGCAGATCGTCTCATAATTTGAATACGATGCCGCGACCGGTTCCATTTTGCAAGGAGCCACAAACACACACACACACGCTGTAACTAGACGCGGGGGGCGAAGAAATGCCTAAACGTCAGACAAGTCACGTGAAACACTCCATCATCGTCGGCTGGCATCCCCGATTACTGAGGGGGGATTAAAATATAAATATACATCACAGCCGGGCGGCTCGATTCCGCCCGTCATGGTCATTCCGAAGACGCTATTAAACGCAACGCCCGTCTCGACTCACTCATGCCCATCTCATCATTCATGCCATCTGCTGGCCCATCAGTGTGTGGTAGGAAGCTGGAAAACAGTCCGCCGGGGCTTGAGTTTGCCACAAAAGGTGACCTCATCCTTGCCGGGATGGCGCCGCGACAGTCCAGCAACCGGAACTCCCGGTGTCGAGATTTGCAGAACGCAGCTTTGGCATTTGCGATTTGCATTGTACCGGAAAAGTGGTTTGCTTAATCGATACTTTGCGGTGGCACGCTAGAATGACAGCTGAGAGCATCGGAACTGACAGCTGAAAGGCTGCCGAGAGCTGCACTCACAGCCACAGGAAGTAGGCCGGTTAAAATATTTACAACCTGCTGCTCGAACTGTATAACAGCAAATTCGTCACCGTTGTCGCTCCAAAGAAAAGTCCTCGCTGTGCTTTAACCTGCAACCTGCACAAGATAACATTATTGCCCACCTGTAACGAGATTAGAAGCGAGGGAAAAAAATCGAACGTTAACCATATGAATCGCGTACGTGAACCGGATACAATATTGCGAAAAAGGACAGAAAAACGAAGCTTGTAATTTATCTAATGCCTCCTAGCGAGGAAGGCGCGCAGGTCAATAAAAAATTCATTCATCGCAAGCTGCATACTTTCATCCTTCAATAGTCAATCATGCATCACATCATCATCATCATCATCATCATCACACACACATATACGCACGCTGACAAGAGGGCTAGGATGCTGCGCATTTACATAACCCCACCGCTTAGCTGGCCGTGGCCGCGTTTGGCGCGCCGGAAATGGCCTTGGACGAGCTGTGCGAGCCGTTTCGCTCCCATCGTGTCGATGCCAATACTAACGTGAAATGGAATCCAATTTCGCTGCCCAGCCAAACCCCCCGGCCCCTTGTACGATATACGGCGCGCCTGTAAGGTATGCAATCTTTTCGCATTACGAAGATAAAGTTAATGCCATTATCGTCGTTTCCGTTGGTTGGCCGTTTCTGCCCCCGGATGTGCGCGAATCACCCCGGGATGAACGCGGGAAGAAGAAGCTTTCGAGACGACGGTGGGGCAGGGAAGAAGACGCCATTTCACTCGCCCGCCGAAGGGTGTAACGGTGGCTAAAGAGTGTCGGCTGGAGCAAGAGAGCAGAGAAGGCGAGCGGGACAAAAATAACGAAAACAAACACACTCACTCACACCCAGCGGTGATGATGGCGCTGCCAACATTATCATCATTCCCATCATCGCTAAAATAACGAAAACAAACACACTCACTCACACCCAGCGGTGATGATGGCGCTGCCAACATTATCATCATTCCCATCATCGCGTCCTGATCATCGCGATGGCCTCGTTTGGATAGACACACACGCACACACACGCACGCTGCCGAATCGAGATAAAATCGGCCCAACGAAGGGCAGCAGCACTGGCAATGGTTTGCATGCGCGTACCCCGAGCCGCCATATGTGATGGCTTCCTCTACACGTCCGTGTGTGTGTATGTGTGGGGAGGGGGGTGCGTGAGCGGCCGTGCGGACGTGCGACGACGACGTGCGTGATCTCGATATAATAAATGAAATCGAGTTAAAATTGCATACCAACAGGCGCCAGCAAAACCACGGGCTGCCCCGTTCCTACCACCCATCGGTGGGACGGCTCCGACGCGTGTGGGTGGGTGGTGATGAGAATACTGTAGCGCACGACCGCAGGCGCCAGCCGACGTTGTGCGTTTCGCTCGGTGTCTTTCCTTTTGCGGGAGCAGAGCGGAGAGGCTTGGAGCGCTCCCGAAAGCGTGATGTGAGCAAATTTCCGGCCGAAGCGAAAAGAACGGGAGCGAGTGTGCGGCTATCATATCGTCTTTCTGACGCATCGGGCCCGAGACGGAGCGCTTCTGCATGATATGCAACAAGCTGGTTCAAAGCTCAACTAGCACCGGGTCGTAGGTCCATCGTCGGAGGGACGAGAGTGACGCGTGCGCGGGGACGGACGGTTGTTTGCGAGTCAATATTGCAATGATCTCATCGGTTCACCCGTGTGGGGGAATTGTGCTACGTACACCTACGAGTTTTGTGCCGACGTGGAAGTAATCTTGGCGAGGAAAAAAGGCAGAAGTAGCTCATCCTCTCACACATACGGGAAAACTTATGGTATGAATCGATAGTACGTGACGGAAGACGATCGTAATAAAATCAATTAGCAAGCCATTGCATCGTTGCACCGTTCTCCGGGGTGCAGGATGTGTGCAGAAAGATTCCTTCGCAGCGCAGAGCGCAAAAGAGAGTCAACATTGGCCAATAATCGTTCGTACCATAAATCGAGCAAATCGAGTGCAAGGAAAGCCCTCCGGGCGAGGAACGCTCTGATTGTGCGAAAACGGAAGAGATTAATTGGATTTTCATAATACATTTGCCGTGCCGACAGCGATGAGGATGACGATGATTATTATTACTACTACTACGGCACATACGGCGCGCTCGTTCCCTTTCACGCTTCGCTTCGAATCGAATGAAAGCGGCTTGCAAATCGATCAAACACCGGGCGCCTCCATCAGAAATTTAAAACACATCTGTATGCATTGTTGAAAAATGTGTCCCCCTGGTGGGAGTGGGAGGTTGTCTCTCGTAATCGGTAGTGTGATTCATACATTCCCATCGCTAAAAGTGCTACATCATCGCTGTGCTAATAATCCGGGCTCCGGAGTGAAGCAATTTGCAAGCAAGTTTTCTCCTGGGTGGTGGCTACGCATATGTAGTTTGTGCTACTTCTTTGGGCACGCACGCCCCCCCCCCCCCCCCCCCCCCCCCCCCCCCCCCCTATTAAAAATAATATTACTTATTTCATTAACAATAATAAAAATTTTAGACAATTTTTTTGTTGAGATATAATCAAGTAGCTCTAGATATTGTAATTAAAGGTACGTTTTTACAAGTTTAGTTTGGGTAAAAATGTAATCAAGTGGAAAAGTTAGTTAGTTAGAAATTGAAACTAATTAGGTCCTTATGGTTCCTAAGAAGAAAATGTCCGATTCCACCTGGTTTAAATCAAAACATGGCGTTTTTTTATATTCAATTCAATGCTTTGTTCCTAATTCGGATAACTCTTATTATTTATTTTATTTATGGTAAAGTACAGTAGCCGAGCTAATATGTTGCAAGCAATAAAAAACTATGCTTTCAATTTAACCGCATCTACTTCATAACTAACGGTTAGTTTTAGAATCATAAAACCACAATAAAACCCAAACGATCGTCATATCCTGCCAAACATTACTTTCCCGGTGATTTTAATTCAGTTGCCACAGAAAAAAAGAACACGGTTGATTAATAACCATTTATAATTATGTCGGCGGGTGAGGTCAACCTGTCAACACTCCTATTTATTTCGTTTGCAGCCCACAAAACATTACGCAACCGGTTTGAGCTCAATCTGCGGTTCGGTTAGGTGAAACGCTCAAACATTGCCCCTCCCATCGCGAGTTGCCACGCTGTCGGTGTTTCGATGCGAAACATCCTTCTTCTTCTTCGGCTGCTTGCTCCCTTGCCGCTGGCAATCGCCGGCATCGATCGATTAAAAAGAAGCGAACCGGCGGCAAAAGCCTTCCCGGCGACCGAACGCAACGGCTAACTGGGGCGTGAAACGGCAAAAAAGGGGATGGTTTCCGCTAGTTTTTTTTGTTGTTGTTGCTGCCGTTGTTGCTCTCTTAGCACATCGCCCTTGGGGGAGGGGGCATCGGCAAAACGGCTTCCGCGCAGGGTGGTGGTTTTATTTTATTTCATTTTAATCTCCTCTCGAAGGCTCCGTGCTGCGATGTCAAAATAATCGCAATCGAGGCGCGTTCGGCGAGTGAACCGACGGATACACCCGACGCGGCCGCGTACCGGAGCCAAAACAAGTGATTAATTAGAAATGACAGGAAGTGAAAAGTGGAAATCGTCCTCGTAATGACAGATATTAAGGCACCCCACCCCACTCCCCGCCCAACAGCTGACGAGGGAGTCGTTGCTTTTTTGTTGTTGTTGTTGTTCTCCGACACTGTTCCGGGTCTTCGTGTCTGTTTCGATCTTCCTGCTTTATTGCCGCCGGGTGCCGGGTCTCGTCGTGTCGCTCGCTGGTGGAGCGCCGGTCGAGTGTCTGGCACGCGAGTGAAATTCATTTAATTGGACTCATCATTTGCATTAGCGCAGCCCCCCGGTAGGGAGGGCTGGCACGCGAGGCGAAACAGGTGCCGACGGAACGGTGCGCGGAATTTAACTCGATCGAATGGAAATTCCAGTAGACGGCTAGCGAAATAAGACACTTGCAGCGGTGTGGAAACGAACTGCCTCGGGGCACTACAGTCGATTGGATGGGCATTGGGCATTTTATGGCAATAAACTATAAACAATAAGTAAATTTTGATGAAATAATGGGTGGATGTTAAAAGATATCAATTTTCAATAAATGATGCACTCGCGGATTGGTTATTGTTCTCGGAAATGATATTCAATTCAATTACGTTTTTAAATATTTAATCGATGTTCCTATTCTTATTTATATGTTTCTCTGAACTGATGCTAGAAGGGGTTTTTTCATACTCTCATACTGTCATATTAGAATTTAGAACTATGAAAGTTTGAATTGCTGGATGGATTGAGCGGAGTATTCTTCAGTTGAGTAAGAGTTTTAGGGAACAGAAAAGGAAAGAACTCTTCCTGAACTCAAAAAGCCCTCAAGTGCTTAGGTTTATTTCGAAACTATTCGATTGAAAACAATGGCACTAAACAACTCATAAATTGCTATGTTATACTCCATACAGTGGCGCCATCTGGGTGTGCTACTACACTTTCATCATGTTCTTTCTACGGAAGAAAAAAATACATTCTTTTAAACACACAATAAATCACATTAGAAAATGCAATGTCCACTCAACATTCCATTCTGACCACTGTGCGATGGGTCGTTCGAGGAATAAGAAGCAGTCCGCGCCGCTCGAAGCATAATGCGTGAGCGGTCGGGCGCGAGTTAATGATGAAGTACGTTGATTAAATTTGCCCAACTGACAGGTCCCAAACGAGCACGCAGCTGGGTGCTGAGCCAAGTGATTCTCCAAAAAGAGGCACCGGTGCCCCCCCCCCCCCAAAACAGCAACCGTGCGCTTCGGAGAACGCTTCTCCGGCTGTGAGGATTTGTGGAGAAAGAAATCAAGGTAGCAATAAACGGCGGCTGACCTGGCGCACGACCTCGTTTAAAGTTCGACGGAAGAGGCCGCCGAAATCGAAAACGAATCAAACGAGCGTACTTTTTTAATCAGCTCTATTTTTCAAGCACACTCCACCAGTTGCCGGAGTGCAGATTGCAACGGAATCGCGCTCCAGACACTCGAAGACGACGCCGAACGTCTGGCGAGGAGTGGAAAAGCTGGGAAGTGAGTTGGGCGTTTTGTAAAGGAAGTTTTCGGCACGAATTGTCGAAGTGCATGTGCTTTTTTCACTCTCTTCCTCGCTCTTTTTTGCTTTGACCAGTTAAGCCAGTCAGGTGCGTTTCAAAAACTTGCACAGTCCCACTTCAATGAGCCAGCGTGTCGTTGTGAGCAGTAAAATGACAGGGACAACGAACGGATCAAATATTTTCCAGCGATTCCGAGAAGAATGTTCCAATTTACAAATACTTTCCATTCGTTGCGATGCGATCTGATGCGATTGGAAGCCGGAAGCAGGACTGCCAACTGCGTCCTTGGCCTTGGACATTGGCTGGATGTTTACAACAGCGTATATACTAGACGCAAGAGTTCTATATGTGAGTTCTGAGAATTCGTAGACTCGTGGATTCTTCCAAATTGATAGCTCATTTCAAAATTCAAATTTCTCATGGTCTGACATATGACAAATAGCAAGTTCGGTTTCAATATCGTAAGGCCTTCAACCACTACAGATTCATGTCTCAAGTTATTCGATTGATATTATTTTAGATACAAACATATACACAATAATGGAACCGGTCCAGAACATCGCTCTCTCGTTATGGCGTTAATGGACTGTTTTGAAAAATAGACAATTTGACAGAAGCAAAATTGAAGGTAACAGAACATCTTCTGTCTCATTTCACAGTGAAAGTAATAATTCAACAGAAGGGGCGACATTTTCACAAGAGAAAACAAACTCGTCAGCTCTGGACAGCTCAATTTTTTTTCTAGAACAGCGTAGACTGACTTTACAGCAATCTTTCCAAGCAGCTATTGCCTCTAGGCTACCTTTTTGTTCCAAGCATCTTCTCACATTTGCTTTCCCCCCGTCACCTTTACCAGGAAATGCAAACAAGAATTCCATTTCCTGCACCACCACCACCATCACGGGGACAAGCAACAACGAGTGAGATAGCGCCATTAGAAATTTGCCACAGTCGCCATTGTTCGGAAAGCTTGACATCCTGCCGCAATCACTGCCACGTTTCTTCATTACGCTTTTATTTCCGGTTTCTCGGTCGCCTGAACGGAGGAAGT
>KZ072737.1:54679-77071 GCA_002091845.1 Anopheles cracens | reverse complement strand
ATTTCCGCAAACAACTGTGCTCGAAAGTTGCCGTTTCTGGTTTGTGTTACTTTTTGCCGACAACAATACATCCACAAACGGAGCTCCTACTTCGCACACCGTGCCGTAGGCAAATCGATATTGATTTTATCGAGTGGCCGGCCAAACAATGCGTGAGCGTGAGTATTTGCTCGCAGAAAGCTTTTTCGAGTGACAGGACAGTGGAGGAGCGAAACACTCAAGTCAACCCACGGGAGTGGACGGGAGCTACCGGGCGCAACATCTTTGCCACGTTGTTCGTGAAGGATGGGTACAAACAGGGAGGGACAATTTTCGGACGTGTTCTGCGTCGTTTCGGACCGAACGCCCGGACAAAAGACCGTTCACGAATGTTTAGTTTCGTTTACATGTTTTAATGACAGCGGCACTGTATAGTGCTCAGCGTGACGCAAGCGAGACGTGAAGAGGAAACTGCTTCAAGAGAACCGAAGCTATGCAAATCTGGCACTTGGAACGGTTCCATTTCAGGCGAGGGCCAAGGAACCGAATAGGAAACCGTGACGACCCATGTGAGAGATGTTTCCGATATTGGTGAGATGTTTTCGAGGGTTTTCAAAAGAGATTTTAAAGTGTTTAATCAGTGCATTTAAGAAAGAGAATCAATCGTTTTCACTTATTGAATTGTAATTTAGCTGCATTGTGTTATATTTTTTTTATACAGCGAAAAGTACTTAAACCAATATATTGTCATCACAATACAGAGTTCAAGTCATGTCATCACAACATTTTAATCATGAAATATTTGATCCAATTTGAATGCTAACCTTTAATTTCGTAGAAGTGAAGCGAACGGAGAGTTCGAAGGCGATATGCTTACCTTTTTACCACTAACTACAAAAGAAGGATTGTTCCATTCGGTACTAAGGAACATCTCTATACGTTGGTTCACACGAGTCGAACTCTGCTCGAATATGTACGATCTGCGAACTTTTTTTTGTGAATGTATTAGTGAGTCGAGCTATGTTCGCCGAGTTTGTTTCAAGTGAAAAAGGTTACCCAGTAATAGTGTGCGTGAAGTTCGTCATCAAAAGTTCGTCTCGTGTGAACCCACCTTATCATCTTTCTAAGAGCTGAAGTGAGAACTTCCCTATATTGACACTCACAGTAACTCATCACTGTCTCTTTCCCATCAAATGCCCGACACGTACCTACGTGCTTCAAGTTGTACGCTAATCGAAAACGTTTAACGAAGCGAATTATAAAATGTCCTAATAAAATATTATTAAAACAAATTACTCTGCGTTCCTCGACGTCCCCACAATGCTCAAATCACGTACTGCCGCGCCGCCCGCGAACACCCAAAACGCGCTGAACTAATATTTAGCACCGGAAACGGTAAGCAAACTGTTGATTACCTTCCCAGACTTCCCGTCAACGGACCGAACGGCCGGAGTTTCCGTGTAAACAACAAGTTCCTGTGTTTATTTGCGAGCGCCAACCAACCTCAGCCACTCAGGGCCAGTCATAAAACCCAGGAACTGCAGTGCAACTGCTTGCCTGTAATTGCTTTCGTGTCTGAAATCAGTTACGAGGAACGGTGGAGTCCGAATTTTTGTGAAATGAAAAAAAACCGCCACACACACAAGTGCATTAGCCGTAAACATGCGATCCGGAAATGGGTTTCCTTCTGCCGACACGGCAACCATTACAGATTGGACAGAGAGTGCACGAGCAGTGACAGCGGGTTCCATCGCCCGTCTAGGTCTTCATTTCTGCATGCTTCGATGCTCCAAAAACCGTACCCCAAGTCAATTCCAATACTTCCAAACTTCGGCCCATCGGGGGTTTGTGATAATCCCGACGACCATATGGCGCCCGTGGCTGGGTGTCTGGTGGTACGGTCGAGAGAGGTTTTTGGGACGAGCGAATGACTCCACCAATCAACGTTTACCATCGGTTTCGGCCTGTCTTGTTAATCTGATCAGGTATGCTTTTAAGGCTGCCGTTTACCGGTACCGGATGCCTTTGCTGGAACGGTTAGCACGGTGGGCAACAGGTACGGTCGCTGAAAGTTGTCACGGTGAAAAATGGATGGGGAGATAATTTATAAAGAGGTGTTTAATTTTGATTGTAAAGAGTATGCTTTAAATCTAATGGTTAGAACCAATTTCTAGAACCTGCTGGGTTCTGAACTCAAGCGCTCATCGATAGTCGTTAGTTTTCTGTTCAAGTTTCCTCTACTACCAACTGTGACGACATACTCCATTATCACAACCATTAAACTACTCCGGCACTATGAAAACAACCCCACATAGTGTAGCTTTCGGGACGATTTATGATAACGAACCAGCGGCGCTTGGTTGCAGATTGTTTTCGGTGCGAACCGTCACGCACTGTGGTTCACGCTCGCTTAAACACAACGCCAGGCTTTCGCTCCGGACAACCACACCCAGCCACGTAGCGCCCGCTGTCAAGCGATGGTGAGTAAATTCCATTACCATCACCTCATCGTCTGCTCATCATAAAGGAGCGCTCACGGGAGAATCGCAGCAGCAGCTCTGCGGTTAGCGAACCTACCGCGTCTAAGCAAACCCTGCAGCCCAACCCCACAAGGCTACCATGCCAACGCCGCGTCGGGTGCCGATCGCCGGCTACTGATTGCTGATAGAGTCCTTGGATGTGATGGAAAACGGGTGTGCGTGTGTTGGTAGTCGGCAGTCGGGTGAGCATGAAAACCACATTCCCGCGCGGTGGTTTTCTTACGGCTGCCTCAAACCGACCGGCTAGATCAAATCTTGTTTCAATCCACAGGGTGCTCGCACCCGGGTCGCGGCACACGTTCGCACGCTGGTGAGCAGCATTATAATTAATTCTCACCGTCGGATTATACATATCTGCGCTATTAAGCTTTATTTGTCTACCGCCGGGGTCCCTGGTAAAGGTAACGGCCGCTCCGACGCTCTACCACTGCACCGTTGGGAAGATGTTGGGGCCCGGGGCCCAAGTTCTTGGCGCAAGTTCTTAGTCAAACCCAGACTTGCGTCAGCAACGGCAAGCGTAAAACAATTTGTTCTTTCTATGATGATAAATGAGGAAAAAATAATCTGCACACCCTGCGCACGTGAAGTAGGATTACTATTTGCGGAGCAATATTTACGGTGCGTGAGTGTGTGTGTTTTGATTATTTTTGTGAGCGAAGATACACTTCCCCAGTCAGGCACCGCACAGGGTACGATTTCTAAGGCAAAAGTATACATTTTAATGAAATATTGAAGCATCACACGGTTCTCTCTACTTCTGCACACACAACTCGTGTTAATTATGATTAATGCGTTACTTCAACAGAAACTCATCTCATCAAATTTCAAAATCCAATTTCGCCTCGTTCAATAACGCCTCGCATGATGTGGAAAAGCCAGCTCCAGGCATGCTTGGATGAGTTTTTGAGCTGTCAATGATTTTTATTTATTATTCTTTTTTAACTTTTTTATTCTATTATTAATAAATAGCAACATAACAATCTTTTAACACTTTCAAACAGTAAAACTCATAAAAATCTTTAATCGATAATTGTTACTGAAACTCGATCCCGTTCCATGTAACCGAAAAGCCAATGCGTGTGACATCGAAACACTCGCACTGTGGCTGTGTGGTATATTTATTTATATTTTACAAAAAACGCAACATTCTCAGTCTCGAAAAAAAGAAGCTTTTTAAACGCTAAAGCACAGCCTCCGCAGCCTCTGGAGCAGCCGCGCTCCCGACCTCTTTTCGGCATATAATTGGATTCCCGGCACTTCTCGCCCTGCTGTGCACACCGTTCGCGCTGCGCAAAACGTGGCCGAAGGTGTGCCAGGTAAAAATAAATACCGGAACTTTACCCATTTAACCCATTTCCGGACAGGCAATTCGTTGTTTCTCGCCCTCTCTGTCGCTCTGATTTTTCTCTTCTTTACCCATGCGACCACGACCAACCGGGTGGGTTCCTGCATGCCTGAAACCCTTGTGACGGCAGAAGGTGCTCTTCTTCGGGTACACACCCTCACACGCACACACACACACACATCCACGATACACCCAACAGCCGCAATCAACCGCAATTTCATGCGCTTGTTTAAATTTGATATGTAAATTTATCCTACCGAAGAAAGCGCAACCAAAGCCCGGTGGGTTTCGGGGACGGTCGCCCACAAGGTGGCCGCCCCGGGATAAGCGGTTCCGCAGCCACGGCGGTTACGGCAACCGAACCCGAGCCCGAAACGGCCGGCGGGCGAAGCGATAAATGGAAACCGGGCGCATCGGCTCAACTAACGGCTGCGGAAGCGGAAAATCTGCGCACTTTTACGGCGCCCGTGTACATCGTTCGCCGGCCGTTGCCTGTTTAAAGTGGGCTTCTTGTGATCGGCTGCGATGCCCCGTACCGGTGCGGACGATTCCATTGTGTAATCTAGTTGTTAAACTGTTTCATTATTTCTGTGTTTATAACTGCATTAGACGCGCCAAATGAGTTTTGTTTTTCTCGCCCGTGCACGAAAATTGGATCGGGGCGGCGGACGAACCTGATTACCTTTTCCGCCATATTAAATTGACCGCGGCCAGCAATCGCTCCTAATTTGCTGTCTGGAATCGTAGCGTCAGCAAAACAAAAACTGCAGGTGTTCGACGTTCGGGATTCTAGAACCTGCTGGGTTCTGAACTCAAGCGCTCATCGATAGTCGTTAGTTTTCTGTTCAAGTTTCCTCTACTACCGACTGTGACGACATACTCCATTATCACAACCATTAAACTACTCCGGTACTATGAAAACAACCCCACATAGTGTAGCTTTCGGGACGATTTATGATAACGAACCAGCGGCGCTTGGTTGCAGATTGTTTTCGGTGCGAACCGTCACGCACTGTGGTTCACGCTCGCTTAAACACAACGCCAGGCTTTCGCTCCGGACAACCACACCCAGCCACGTAGCGCCCGCTGTCAAGCGATAGTGAGTAAATTCCATTACCATCACCTCATCGCCTGCTCATCATAAAGGAGTGCTCACGGGAGAATCGCAGCAGCAGCTCTGCGGTTAGCGAACCTACCGCGTCTAAGCAAACCCTGCAGCCCAACCCCACAAGGCTACCATGCCAACGCCGCGTCGGGTGCCGATCGCCGGCTACTGATTGCTGATAGAGTCCTTGGATGTGATGGAAAATGGGTGTGCGTGTGTTGGTAGTCGGCAGTCGGGTGAGCATGAAAACCACATTCCCGCGCGGTGGTTTTCTTACGGCTGCCTCAAACCGACCGGCTAGATCAAATCTTGTTTCAATCCACAGGGTGCTCCCCGGGTCGCGGCACACGTTCGCACGCTGGTGAGCAGCATTATAATTAATTCTCACCGTCGGATTATACATATCTGCGCTATTAAGCTTTATTTGTCTACCGCCGGGGTCCCTGGTAAAGGTAACGGCCGCTCCGACGCTCTACCACTGCACCGTTGGGAAGATGTTGGGGCCCGGGGCCCAAGTTCTTGGCGCAAGTTCTTAGTCAAACCCAGACTTGCGACAGCAATGGCAAGCGTAAAACAATTTGTTCTTTCTATGATGATAAATGAGGAAAAAATAATCTGCACACCCTGCGCACGTGAAGTAGGATTACTATTTGCGGAGCAATATTTACGGTGCGTGAGTGTGTGTGTTTTGATTATTTTTGTGAGCGAAGATACCCTTCCCCGGTCAGGCACCGCACAGGGTACGATTTCTAAGGCAAAAGTATACATTTTAATGAAATATTGAAGCATCACACGGTTCTCTCTACTTCTGCACACACAACTCGTGTTAATTATGATTAATGCGTTACTTCAACAGAAACTCATCTCATCAAATTTCAAAATCCAATTTCGCTTCCTTCAATAACGCCTCGCATGATGTGGAAAAGCCAGCTCCAGGCATGCTTGGATGAGTTTTTGAGCTGTCAATGATTTTTATTTATTATTCTTTTTTAACTTTTTTATTCTATTATTAATAAATAGCAACATAACAATCTTTAAACACTTTCAAACAATAAAACTCATAAAAATCTTTAATCGATAATTGTTACTGAAACTCGATCCCGTTCCATGTAACCGAAAAGCCAATGCGTGTGACATCGAAACACTCGCACTGTGGCTGTGTGGTATATTTATTTATATTTTACAAAAAACGCAACATTCTCAGTCTCGAAAAAAAGAAGCTTTTTAAACGCTAAAGCACAGCCTCCGCAGCCTCTGGAGCAGCCGCGCTCCCGACCTCTTTTCGGCATATAATTGGATTCCCGGCACTTCTCGCCCTGCTGTGCACACCGTTCGCGCTGCGCAAAACGTGGCCGAAGGTGTGCCAGGTAAAAATAAATACCGGAACTTTACCCATTTAACCCATTTCCGGACAGGCAATTCGTTGTTTCTCGCCCTCTCTGTCGCTCTGATTTTTCTCTTCTTTACCCATGCGACCACGACCATTAGTTACTTATGGAATTAGTTACTGGCATATCGAGACATAACCTTAATGTGAGTCTTATTAATTATGATGAATTAGTGTTGGTTCCGCAATGCTTAAAAGAAGTTTTAATTTTAGTACAGACAGCAGGGAAGATGTGAATGTCAAAACTCCAACTTCAATTATCAAAATTCCAACTAAACAACAATTTCCAATGAATGGGGGGGGGGGGGGAGGGTGTATAGGAAAAAACACACGACAACAACCTTTTTTTGTACCGCGCACCGGGCAAAACCAGCGCCAAGGATTATCTTCCCGGTTGCGTCTTCACCTGCGCTAATAAAGTTAAACCCAACTGCAGCGGCTTTTTTCCGCTTTTTGCGCTTTTTCCGCTCCGTTCTCCGGACGCCCGAGTGATGCCCGGAAAAGCTTCACGATGAATTTTAATCATACAAAAAGCGATTAAAATTCAGCATGACGGAAATGGTGTTTTAATTACGATGCAATATTAATACCATTAACATAATGGTTTTCTTTCCGTTGGGCTGGCGCGTACTTGCTGCTGTGGTTATAACCGGAAAGATTTTCCTTAAATGGCTAGCTAGGTACAATAGTCACGACAGCAAAGTTTTCTTCTATAAATAATAACTTCTTATGATTTCTCGCTAAAGGCTTTGTGTCGCTAGTAAGTTTCCAGTGTTGTCACCAAAGACGGTATCAGCAATAGATTGCGGGTAGGAAAGGACATCATGTGCCCAGTTGAAAACATAGTTATATTTGTCCTTGATTTCTCTATTGTATATTTTTTCGAATGAAATTTCGCCTAATTTCATATAATATAAGCGTCATTTGAAAGATGTGCTGCTTCTGCTGCTAAAAGAAAGTTATGGCGTAGTACCATTAGTTACTTATGGAATTAGTTACTGGCATATCGAGACATAACCTTAATGTGAGTCTTATTAATTATGATGAATTAGTGTTGGTTCCGCAATGCTTAAAAGAAGTTTTAATTTTAGTACAGACAGCAGGGAAGATGTGAATGTCAAAACTCCAACTTCAATTATCAAAATTCCAACTAAACAACAATTTCCAATGAATTGTCAGTAGAAGAACAAATACAGAAATGATTAAAATTCAAAAATAAAACTATTCCAAACTTGAACACGAGAATAAAAATTTGTAGGTATGAAGCTTTCGATTAAGAAAATTAACATAAACTACAAAGCAAAAATGGTTCATTGTTTTATAAAAGGGAAAGCTCAATGACTAACCTCATGAAGATGGCATTGAGCGAATTATAACTTTATCCACCTAATAACACTAATCGCATCCTAATCGAATGCCCATTAAAAAGTTTAAAATGTACTTCAACTATTAACAAATCTCTGCCCACCGTTACCAGCGCGACAGCCACGCAAACGAAACCACAGTTCACGGCCACAAGAAATCACTTTTTCGGCCAGAAATAAAAAAAACACTTTCCCGACCGCGATGGCGAAACGGGCCAAACAACCAAAGCCGGGCGTTAGGCGGAACTTTATGCGGCCACAATTCTAATTCCCACGCAACGAACCGTTGCAAAACGCTCGGCGGACCACGGGGGCGGCCACACTGCAGCACAGCTGTGACCCGAAATCCCCGCACGGAAGAATGTGTGGGTTTATATGGCCGGGCAGGCGCGTCTCACCACCGTCACGGCGGGTCATGACATAAATTTATGCACTTTACGATCGGCTGCGACGTGCGCTGGACCGGGGGCGCGTGTTGGCCTGCCCGGGAAGAGATTAAGCATGTTCTGTGCCGGCTGCCAGGCTGGCGTGGCGTGGCCATGTTTGTGCCTGCTCGAGGAGCAGCGCGGTCTGAGAACGGCTGAGCGACAGTGAAATGGAGCCCGCCCCAAATAAACGAGACATTTTACATTTTATTTCCACCAACCGTTCTGCCAAAAGTCAAATTACTCCGTTTCGCCGAAAATTCGGTTGCCTGGCAACCGACGGCAAGGGCGTCGGGTAAGCTGTCTCCTTCAGCAGTGTGTGCAAGTAGGCGTCGCTTGCCGAGCATGTGAGCATGTGTGGTAATAAAATAATTAACACACCCGTTTCGGGCAATTTCTGAAGCGATTCGCGTACCGTTCGAGTCGCTAAATAATAAACGTCCCGGTCGGCTTTAACCGTATGCGTGTGTGGTTGTGTACGTTTACGTTCCCTTCCAGTTTGCTGCCAAACGGGACACGAAGCACGCGACGGGGATGTAATCAGTTCGATGACAGTCTCTTAACGAAGGTTAGCGGCAACAGCCCCCGATCGTGATCGTGATGAGGGTTTCATTAGCTTTCGCAACCGTCCCGGTACCGGAGGAGCTCGAGCACAAATGACAATTTGGGAAACTCTCTCCGGGCTTAGGTGTAAGTGTGAAAAGTTTGTTAAACAAACGGCCGCCGGGTTTTGCGGGCCTAATGGGGCAAACAACGCGATAAATTAAGGTGTCCGAAACGACGAAATGCAAGAACTTCGATCCGGCTTCAAGAACTGACTCTGTTAAACGTAATACATGTTTTTATATAATACCGATTACGTAAATTGTCTAAAAATTCGGAAATTAATCTCTAATGAAGAATGAATACTTATTCCAACCTATTGTTGCTAATGTCTCCTTACCAACATTTTTTTACGATACACGAAATGGATTGCACTCTTTGCATTCCAAAAATACAAAACAATTCCCAAAAGTATGCATTTTTGTTGTTTTTGTTGTTTTTCTCTCATCTGAATAAATAACAGCTTAATCTTAACTTTATGTGGCCTGCGGGTACAAAGAACCATGCGTCTCCATTGCGCCGAAAATTCGGTTGCCTGGCAACCGACGGCAAGGGCGTCGGGTAAGCTGTCTCCTTCAGCAGTGTGTGCAAGTAGGCGTCGCTTGCCGAGCATGTGAGCATGTGTGGTAATAAAATAATTAACACACCCGTTTCGGGCAATTTCTGAAGCGATTCGCGTACCGTTCGAGTCGCTAAATAATAAACGTCCCGGTCGGCTTTAACCGTATGCGTGTGTGGTTGTGTACGTTTACGTTCCCTTCCAGTTTGCTGCCAAACGGGACACGAAGCACGCGACGGGGATGTAATCAGTTCGATGACAGTCTCTTAACGAAGGTTAGCGGCAACAGCCCCCGATCGTGATCGTGATGAGGGTTTCATTAGCTTTCGCAACCGTCCCGGTACCGGAGGAGCTCGAGCACAAATGACAATTTGGGAAACTCTCTCCGGGCTTAGGTGTAAGTGTGAAAAGTTTGTTAAACAAACGGCCGCCGGGTTTTGCGGGCCTAATGGGGCAAACAACGCGATAAATTAAGGTGTCCGAAACGACGAAATGCAAGAACTTCGATCCGGCTTCAAGAACTGACTCTGTTAAACGTAATACATGTTTTTATATAATACCGATTGAAATGAAAAAGAAAAACGATGTGATCGTGATCATCATCATCATCTTTCAGTGATTGTTGTTTGCCTTTCGCTGCGGTTCGTTAGCGCTCCGTAACCCAGAACGGTGACGACTGTTTGAAAAACATGCTTAACGCAAACGATGATAGCCTTAACGCTAATGCTTTTTGCTGGTATCTGGGCCTTTAGTCGACACCCGAACAGGCACGGCATGTGAAGCGGCGGTTGACGGTTCTTTTTTTTTCATTATTTCCATGCCAATTACTGCCTATTTTTCACACCATACACCGAGATTGTCGAGCCCCCAAATGGGGTGGCGGGGGGGGGGGGGGGCCCTCTATTTTCACGTCGGTTCTACTTTAACAGTGAATATAGACACAAGAATATCACTTTTGCAAATCTCAAACTTAAAGCCGTTTAGAAAAAAATGGAATAAAAAAAACTTTCCTAAACGGTGTGATTGCTGAGTAAATAGCGCTCCGTACTTAAGCTCCTTGGCAAGAAGCCTTCTCCAATGGTTCGTGCACGATAAAATGCTCCATTCGTTCCGTTCAAGAACGGCACGGCACGGCGTTGGAATAAAAACTTAATACAGGTCAACAACTTTCACGCTCCCACCGCTAGTGAGCCTCTGCCATCGCCTCAGCCAAAAAACGCCTCGCACCGTCTTGACTGTGCACCAGTGAATAAAAACCGACTCAAGTTCACTTTATTATTTGGGACTCGGTTCAGGATCACCATTGCCAGTACCGTTGGGGAAACCCCCTCCCCGAAACGAAGCGAGACAATGCCAAACTTCGACGCCAAAGCGAACGTCAACTAAGACGAGTCCATAAACGACGTCCGTCTTGTCCATCAAGACGCGATTCCTCCCCAGTCCCATTCCCGGACCGCTGGACTGGTGGCAGCAGAACAAGCAGTCGGTTGCCCGTTGCGAGGTTGGAAAATTTACTTTACCGGATTATGAACGACGAACGAACCACTCGTGGGCCGCCACACCGAGGACGAAGCGCAGAGCCTGAGCTGATGTTTCCCCGAGTCACTGAGCAAGGCGTGTTGTTTCGGTGGCTGGTGGCATATTCGGCCGTTCGCTGGCTTTGTACGCTGCGGAGGTAAATGGTTTCGGCACCTTTTGCCTCCTTCACCATCGTAACACATCCCGTAACACATACACACACGCGCGCGCGCGCCCGCTGCGATACTTCAAGTATGTCCTTTATCCACTCAACGGGTCGTACGGTTTTTGGGTGCCCCTGCGGTAAGGATTTCCAACGGCCCATTTGGAGGATTTTTCTTTCGACGTTTATTTTTGTTGCTGTTGTCGTGTGTTGTTTCTCTTCCCCCTCTTGAACATTTCGCTCAACGAATTCTCTAGATGCGGGAAGTGGAAAATGAAAAAGAAAAACGATGTGATCGTGATCATCATCATCATCTTTCAGTGATTGTTGTTTGCCTTTCGCTGCGGTTCGTACATAGGGAATTAAATAAATAATTAAAAAATCGTTTATTTTACTATTCGGTTATAAAGGTTAGAGTTATAAACTAATGAATACAGCTTTAAATCCCCTTTTAAGCCCCTTACTTTGGAAATTTGCTCCATGAAGACAAAGTATACGCTATTTTCACGTCGGTTCTACTTTAACAGTGAATATAGACACAAGAATATCACTTTTGCAAATCTCAAACTTAAAGCCGTTGCGAAAAAAATGGAATAAAAAAAAACTTTCCTAAACGGTGTGATTGCTGAGTAAATAGCGCTCCGTACTTAAGCTCCTCGGCAAGAAGCCTTCTCCAATGCTTCGTGCACGATAAAATGCTCCATTCGTTCCGTTCAAGAACGGCACGGTACGGCGTTGGAATAAAAACTTAATACAGGTCAACAACTTTCACGCTCCCACCGCTAGTGAGCCTCTGCCATCGCTTCAGCCTCGCACCGTCTTGACTGTGCACCAGTGAATAAAAACCGACTCAAGTTCACTTTATTATTTGGGACTCGGTTCAGGATCACCATTGCCAGTACCGTTGGGGAAACCCCCTCCCCGAAACGAAGCGAGACAATGCCAAACTTCGACGCCAAAGCGAACGTCAACTAAGACGAGTCCATAAACGACGTCCGTCTTGTCCATCAAGACGCGATTCCTCCCCAGACCCATTCCCGGACCGCTCACTGGTGGCAGCAGTACAAGCAGTCGGTTGCCCGTTGCGAGGTTGGAAAATTTACTTTGCCGGATTATGAACGACGAACGAACCACTCGTGTGCCGCCACACCGAGGACGAAGCGCCGAGCCTGAGCTGATGTTTCCCCGAGTCACTGAGCAAGGCGTGTTGTTTCGGTGGCTGGTGGCATATTCGGCCGTTCGCTGGTGAGGACCCTTTCTGCCGGGGGCCCGGTCTCGAACGCGATTGATTTGGGAGCGCGTTCGAGTCGATTGCGAATACACTTCACCGGCCGGGATAGTGTGCGAAAGGATATCAGCCTTTGTTTTAACAACGGTACTACATTAACGGTGAGAATATGTGTGTTAGTGTTGATAAGAGAGCTTGCCGATGATTGAGGGTATCCAATGAAACTTCACTTTGATGGGGAACATAACAAAAATAACTGCTTCACTGCTTGCCAAATCTCATACAATTCAAAATTACATTAAATTACTTCTTAAAACAATGAGTTTTTTCATTCTCACTCACACATTATTGATATTCGAATCATTTCATGACTCTTTTGGGAGTCATTTTGATCCAACTCACTCAGAGTGAGCTGCTCAAAAGAGAAATAGAGTGAGAATCAATTGCTCTTATACTCACTCACTCATTCTTTCGTTTACTTTATGTCTCTCTCTCGTGGGTTTATATGGCCGGGCAGGCGCGTCTCACCACCGTCACGGCGGGTCATGACATAAATTTATGCACTTTACGATCGGCTGCGACGTGCGCTGGACCGGGGGCGCGTGTTGGCCTGCCCGGGAAGAGATTAAGCATGTTCTGTGCCGGCTGCCAGGCTGGCGTGGCGTGGCCATGTTTGTGCCTGCTCGAGGAGCAGCGCGTTTTCTTCGCCCGGCGAAGGATCCCGACCGGAACGACCACGGGAACGGGTCGCGACTCAAACAATCCTCGGGCTGCAGAAGACGCCCCGGTCAGCGTGGGTTTGGTTAATGGCAGTACACTCGCTTATCGTGGCGTGGTTGTGGTCACACTGTATGCCCAGTTGCTTATTGATACAGTGCCAGTCGTAATGAGCCGCTGGAAGTGGGCATCATTTGTAAGGAAGCGTTGGCTTCCTCGGAGCCAGAGCTGTTGTGCCTGAACCAAGCAGCCAAACTACAAACTTAATACAATTTGTACACATTTAATGCACCACATAAACAGATTCGCTCAGCTCAGCACGACCAAAAACCCCGCACTAATTGAAGTCACTCGAGGGAGCGACCGGAATTCGTAATCCTTTTGATCTAATTCGTTTATCTGTACGGCCCGTCCCGTAGGGCACACCCGTAGGGGACCGCTTCCGACCGACCCAATAAGCACCGATTCATCTGCAATAAATCTTAATGCCTGCGAATGCCTTTCTCGCTCACGAGCGAAAGCTCATGACAGGCCGGGCCGGGCCCGCCATTATAGAGAAATCAATTTGCCGGGTTCATTATGTAAAGGATACGCCGGTGCCTGCGGCTGCGCCCGACCAGACGTAACGATGAACGATACGTGCCGCCGCTCGCCATATGCTACCCTTCCCGCGCTAACTGTGTTATTCTTCGATAACGAAATTACGTCTCCGGGTATGAAAACTCGATCAATCTACCCGTGCTAAGCCCGAAACGGGCAAGAACGGCTGCCGCCGCTGCCACCCAACACGCCACAGCCGTGATTCGTTGGGCTAGGAATAGAACTTCTTCAGTGCTGCTTCTTCTCGGGAAACGGGACGGCAGTGGCAAACGTGAGGGGCAAAAAAAACCCCTCCCCACCCAGGGGTGGTAAACGAGGACATGCCGCCCGAAACAATACGCTCGCCCATCAATCATCCATTCGTCAATTTTCATTACGGCTAAACTCGATCATTTTCCGCGTGCCTCGCGCGCGCGCGCCAATCGTTCATCCATTTCCATGGCTTGTGCCGTTTATATCGCCGCGGTCCGGTTCATTCATTCGCACCCGTTACCGAGCCCGGCCTAGACGAGGGTCTGGCAGGACTGTCCTTCGTTAGTGGCCCACTTTCTTCAGCCGTTTCGGCTGGCGCGTTTGTGCGCGCGTTAATAATTGATGAGTTAATTACCGAGCGCTACGGAAAGCCATCGCCGAGTCTGTTGCCAACTTTCCCTTCTTCCCATTTTTCTATCCCTCTCCAACACTTTCCACTAAGTGATCAATACAGCCACGCACACAATGGCGTGGAGCGTTGCGGAACACGGGCAGCGAAGAAAAGAAAGCTGCTACAACACGCTCGCAGGGATGCCCGGATATCCTTGCCGGGTACGGTCGCGCAATCCCCGGACAAGTTTTCCCGCTTCACCCAGACAAGGGTTTTGCGAGCAACGCAACCAACGCACAAACGAAAGAACACGCGCCTCGCAGGAAGTGGCCCCGGATGAACCACTTCGCAGGCGGAAAACACTACATCCACGCGCATTCGTTACACACATCAAACAAACAGAATGCTCTCAAAAGCTCTCTCGCACTCTCGGTTCGACCCAACCCCCCCCCCTCTCTCTCCCCTTTACATAATGGTCATTATCTTTATCCAGTTCGTCCGCATCCTCCCGGCAGAATCCTTTCGTGAGGGTTGGTTTAGAATTAAGTAAAAATCAATATATACACGCCCGGGTTGGAGGGGCCCGGACCCCGGGCAGCGATAAGCGTGAAGTGCGGGAAGTTTGCCAAAGTCAAACGCTAACAGTGTTTTCTCGATAATCCTTTTGGGATATGTTTGTACGGAACACACCGTTGCCTTGAGGACCCTTTCTGCCGGGGGCCCGGTCTCGAACGCGATTGATTTGGGAGCGCGTTCGAGTCGATTGCGAATACACTTCACCGGCCGGGATAGTGTGCGAAAGGATATCAGCCTTTGTTTTAACAACGGTACTACATTAACGGTGAGAATATGTGTGTTAGTGTTGATAAGAGAGCTTGCCGATGATTGAGGGTATCCAATGAAACTTCACTTTGATGGGGAACATAACAAAAATAACTGCTTCACTGCTTGCCAAATCTCATACAATTCAAAATTACATTAAATTACTTCTTAAAACAATGAGTTTTTTCATTCTCACTCACACATTATTGATATTCGAATCATTTCATGACTCTTTTGGGAGTCATTTTGATCCAACTCACTCAGAGTGAGCTGCTCAAAAGAGAAATAGAGTGAGAATCAATTGCTCCGTTGGCTTCCTCGGAGCCAGAGCTGTTGTGCCTGAACCAAGCAGCCAAACTACAAACTTAATACAATTTGTACACATTTAATGCACCACATAAACAGATTCGCTCAGCTCAGCACGACCAAAAACCCCGCACTAATTGAAGTCACTCGAGGGAGCGACCGGAATTCGTAATCCTTTTGATCTAATTCGTTTATCTGTACGGCCCGTCCCGTAGGGCACACCCGTAGGGGACCGCTTCCGACCGACCCAATAAGCACCGATTCATCTGCAATAAATCTTAATGCCTGCGAATGCCTTTCTCGCTCACGAGCGAAAGCTCATGACAGGCCGGGCCGGGCCCGCCATTATAGAGAAATCAATTTGCCGGGTTCATTATGTAAAGGATACGCCGGTGCCTGCGGCTGCGCCCGACCAGACGTAACGATGAACGATACGTGCCGCCGCTCGCCATATGCTACCCTTCCCGCGCTAACTGTGTTATTCTTCGATAACGAAATTACGTCTCCGGGTATGAAAACTCGATCAATCTACCCGTGCTAAGCCCGAAACGGGCAAGAACGGCTGCCGCCGCTGCCACCCAACACGCCACAGCCGTGATTCGTTGGGCTAGGAATAGAACTTCTTCAGTGCTGCTTCTTCTCGGGAAACGGGACGGCAGTGGCAAACGTGAAGGGCAACAAAAAAAACCCCTCCCCACCCAGGGGAGGTAAACGAGGACATGCCGCCCGAAACAATACGCTCGCCCATCAATCATCCATTCGTCAATTTTCATTACGGCTAAACTCGTAAAAAAAACACTTTCCCGACCGCGATGGCGAAACGGGCCAAACAACCAAAGCCGGGCGTTAGGCGGAACTTTATGCGGCCACAATTCTAATTCCCACGCAACGAACCGTTGCAAAACGCTCGGCGGACCACGGGGGCGGCCACACTGCAGCACAGCTGTGACCCGAAATCCCCGCACGGAAGAATGTGTGGGTTTATATGGCCGGGCAGGCGCGTCTCACCACCGTCACGGCGGGTCATGACATAAATTTATGCACTTTACGATCGGCTGCGACGTGCGCTGGACCGGGGGCGCGTGTTGGCCTGCCCGGGAAGAGATTAAGCATGTTCTGTGCCGGCTGCCAGGCTGGCGTGGCGTGGCCATGTTTGTGCCTGCTCGAGGAGCAGCGCGTTTTCTTCGCCCGGCGAAGGATCCCGACCGGAACGACCACGGGAACGGGTCGCGACTCAAACAATCCTCGGGCTGCAGAAGACGCCCCGGTCAGCGTGGGTTTGGTTAATGGCAGTACACTCGCTTATCGTGGCGTGGTTGTGGTCACACTGTATGCCCAGTTGCTTATTGATACAGTGCCAGTCGTAATGAGCCGCTGGAAGTGGGCATCATTTGTAAGGAAGCGTTGGCTTCCTCGGAGCCAGAGCTGTTGTGCCTGAACCAAGCAGCCAAACTACAAACTTAATACAATTTGTACACATTTAATGCACCACATAAACAGATTCGCTCAGCTCAGCACGACCAAAAACCCCGCACTAATTGAAGTCACTCGAGGGAGCGACCGGAATTCGTAATCCTTTTGATCTAATTCGTTTATCTGTACGGCCCGTCCCGTAGGGCACACCCGTAGGGGACCGCTTCCGACCGACCCAATAAGCACCGATTCATCTGCAATAAATCTTAATGCCTGCGAATGCCTTTCTCGCTCACGAGCGAAAGCTCATGACAGGCCGGGCCGGGCCCGCCATTATAGAGAAATCAATTTGCCGGGTTCATTATGTAAAGGATACGCCGGTGCCTGCGGCTGCGCCCGACCAGACGTAACGATGAACGATACGTGCCGCCGCTCGCCATATGCTACCCTTCCCGCGCTAACTGTGTTATTCTTCGATAACGAAATTACGTCTCCGGGTATGAAAACTCGATCAATCTACCCGTGCTAAGCCCGAAACGGGCAAGAACGGCTGCCGCCGCTGCCACCCAACACGCCACAGCCGTGATTCGTTGGGCTAGGAATAGAACTTCTTCAGTGCTGCTTCTTCTCGGGAAACGGGACGGCAGTGGCAAACGTGATGGAAAGCTCAATGACTAACCTCATGAAGATGGCATTGAGCGAATTATAACTTTATCCACCTAATAACACTAATCGCATCCTAATCGAATGCCCATTAAAAAGTTTAAAATGTACTTCAACTATTAACAAATCTCTGCCCACCGTTACCAGCGCGACAGCCACGCAAACGAAACCACAGTTCACGGCCACAAGAAATCACTTTTTCGGCCAGAAATAAAAAAAACCGCAATTACTCTTCCCGGAAGACGGCTCCCGCTCGGAAAGGGTCCGTCCGGCGCGAGCTGTGGCGTGTACTAAAATATGACCCTTCCTTGTGCTCTACAAGCATTAATTGGAGCGGTAATTTTATACAATCACTCGCCATAAATTTTCCACCCAATCCGTGGGAGTGCGGTGTGCGAAAGGACCCGTTTGACGTACCGAAACGAGCGTTCGCTTGCTCGTCCGTCCTAAACGGACCCGGAGCGCACCGTTCATCCGTCTGTGAAACCGAGCCTCTAGTTTTGATGGCCGAAGCCTAAAGCGCCCCTCGTACAGAAGGCCCCCAAGTCCGACGCACGAGTTGCTTTATGATGAATTAACATGCGAAATGCTCACGTTCGCCACCACGCCACCCGCTTACGGCGTATCGACTGTTTGTGCCGGCCGCAATTACTCTTCCCGGAAGACGGCTCCCGCTCGGAAAGGGTCCGTCCGGCGCGAGCTGTGGCGTGTACTAAAATATGACTTTTTTCTCTCATCTGAATAAATAACAGCTTAATCTTAACTTTATGTGGCCTGCGGGTACAAAGAACCATGCGTCTCCATTGAACGTGGAAAAAAGCTCGAACACCACTGATTTACTCTGTTTAGCGAAAAGCCAACAATTTAAAATTATTTTTTTTCACGCGTTTTTGTTGTCGGCATTTTCCAATCTTCTCCTCCCCGGCACCCGGTTTAATAAATGCGCCAAAGTTTAGCCCTGATTGAGGACAATCAATTTTACGCCCCCACTCCCTTTCCAGGGCTGTCGGTCGGGCCAGCTTTTGCCCAGAACCGTGACTAAGCAACACTTAGGGGCCGCGCGTAATAGGCAGTGACCGCCGCTCTGATAAACGACCGTCGGACCGTCACAACACTCCATCCACGGCGGTCATTATTCGCAACCGGGCACCGGGCGCCTCCACCGGGCCTTTGGAGCGTGAGATGAGCGCCTACTTTGTTTCCTGCGCTCATCTTCGTGCGGTGAGACGAAATAAAATAGCGCAGCCGGTAGTTTCCGCGCCTTATAAAACCGCACCGATCTCGGTTATTGAATTTCGCCATCATTCTTCCGCATCCGCGGTCGCTCGCTCCGGCAACTTCCGGGAAAGCGAACGCGCGCGCGCGCTCCTCCGAAGGAAACCCATTTTCCGGAACCGTTTTACGCAAAAAAGATTGATGATGGGTTGGCCGCGGCGGGTGGCCGGTGAAATGCCGGCGCGCTAATTCGTTTGTTTACCATCCCCATTCTCCCACTGGGGGTGTGCCGGATCCTAGCCCGCACGAAAGCCGTGTGCGTCCACGTACCGCACGGTGCGAAAATTATTCGCGCATGAAACGGACTCTATGTGAGTGGTGGGGTGGGTGGGTGGTCGGTTCTGGTATGCCCGTTTATTAGATTACACTTCAGGCGCTGGGCAAACTTTACACCACGCGCGAACGCGCACACCGCGCGCAGCGCGGAAAAAAGGGGTTTGGGCTCGCGTTTCGTTCTGCTGACCAAGCCCTGTCACTCGTGTCGGTTGTTCCGGTTCCGGCCGGTGAATGGCCCTTCTTCATGGGCGCCCACCGATGCAAACATCGCGCAGGGATGCTAAACCTTCACACTTGTCACGAGCGTCCCTTTTTCCCTTCCTTGTGCTCTACAAGCATTAATTGGAGCGGTAATTTTATACAATCACTCGCCATAAATTTTCCACCCAATCCGTGTCGCAATTACTCTTCCCGGAAGACGGCTCCCGCTCGGAAAGGGTCCGTCCGGCGCGAGCTGTGGCGTGTACTAAAATATGACGCTATTTCCATTACTAATAGGCATCCACCTGAGGATGCGAAATGCCACACTCGCCCCGGTATGCGGTAATCGACCTGCGACATGCAAACCCCGACTGTTAATAGCACCCCCCAGCGGATCCTTGCACTGCCGGTTGCTTTTGAACGCTCGTGTTGTAACTCCCGTCTCAACGTCCTTTCACCCAACAGATGAATTCTGCGAGGACTACCCGCACAATCTCATCCCGACGCCGGGCTACTGGATCGAATGTTCGCGGCAGAAGATCGCCTTCCCGAACCAGCACACGATCTGGGACGACAGCGAGTCGGAGCATGAGGATGCCGCCCGGGGCATCACCGTCGAGCCGCAGCTAGAACGCAACTGCAGCGATCTCTACGAGGACGACGAAGATTCGGACAATGTGCCAAGGTAGGGGCCAAGGCCGGGTTGTTTTGCTTTTCATTCGCACACACACACACACGCAGTCCGATCGCATGATGAAACACAGTTCGTCAGAGGTCAACTCTGTGCACGCAACGTAAACATTCATTGCAAGCCAGTAGTGCTAGAGTAGCTTTCACATTATGTTTCCTTCTTTCTGCTTCTTTCTCACTCTCTTTCTCTCTCATTTGATGACTATCTTAATTTGTATGCCCATTCCATCTTTTTCTTTTATCTAATATGATTTAATGGGTACATCTTTGTACCTGTTCCATATTGTGTAAAACATCGCATCACAACTTATGCATCAACTTCACGCTCATCGTTGGGTTTTCGGTTGCTTGTTGCTTGGGGTGTTTGCTTTTGATTTTCCTCCCCCCTGTTTTGCTTCCCTACTATTACGATGACTGTGAAATACGCACACACCACTAACAGCAGCCAGCGTTTCCGTAGAAAAAAGACCGCCATCGAGGAGCAATGGGAGCAGCAGCAAGGCTTCGAGCTGACCTCGGTCGAGCAGGAAACGTACGAGAAGTACTTCTACGGCACCGAGCACTGGAACTACTTCACCAACGACGAAGACCTCGGCCCGGTCATCCTGTCGATCAAGCAGGAAACGATCAACGGGCGCGACCAGTTCCGCATCCTAGTTCGAGCGATCTCGTACACCGTACATGGACTGATACCAGCCTCCTGTGTTTTTGCTGATAGGTAAGGTTGACCGCTGAGTGTGTGCACTACCATAAAGCTTTATTTAAATTGGGCGTATGACGTGTTAATAAGGCGTTTGCTGTGCGAGTTGCATAACTTTCGTGCTGATAAATGAACATAATGCTCAACTATCTTAGCCCATTTGTCAAAAAAATTGGTTTGAAAATGTTAGTCACGAAGATTGCATAACATCAGGCTGAATTGACTCATTTATTTTCAAAAGGTATGCAATTTGCTCTACAAAAAACTTTCTTAAAGCTTTTAAACGCTATACTTGCCAACTTTTCTAATATTTCTTGCTCTATATAGAATTGGCGACACAAATTACTTGTTTAAACGCTATTCTAACTTGAATCCAGTTTAGTTTTAGTTTAAATAAAATGACTAGCTTTGTGAAAAGCTTTTTTGATGATTTTTAAATCCATTTTCTTCTGGAAACATTGCAATATAAATCATATTGAAGCATGTTTCCCTCTTCAGTTAGAGAAATTAAAGATATTTCAACTCGCTTTATTCAATTGCTCTCTTTTTTGCGGCTACTTTCTTATTTCCAGGTATAATAGGGAAGAAGTAGTTAGATCGTTAGGTAAGGAAGTAAATCTGAACCCACCACTAACGCTGGGACAGTTGCCCGATACACCGGAGGAGCTTCTCAAACTGGATCAGGTAAGCGACGGCAATCGCCTGGCACCGTGCCAAACGTTCGCTGCACTAACCCACCAACACACGAACACACCGTGCGCAATATTTCTTCCGCAGGTTTTCATAAAATCTGAGCTGAAGGTGGGCGTGATCTACGTGAAGGAGGGTCAATATACCGAAGAACAAATTTTAGACAATAACGAAAATTCACCGTTGTTCGAGGAGTTTTTACAGCTACTAGGCGATAAAGTTAGGTTACGTGGTTTTGATAAATACAAAGGCGGCCTTGACACTGTTCACGATTTGACAGGTGAGTGGGCCAATAGTGGGCGCGGGCGAAGCTAGCGCCCGCAAAGCGAAAACCCGGCCGCATACTAATTAATCGCCGTCTGGCGTCTCTCGTTGCGAAACACCCTCCCCCACGCAGGACTTTACTCGGTTTATACAAATTGGCGTTCGATAGAGATAATGTTCCACGTGTCCACGCAGCTCCCGTACGAGAAGCACGACCCGCAGAAGCTCCAGCGGAAGCGCCACATCGGCAACGACATCGTCTGCGTGGTGTTCCTCGAGGCGGACAACACCGCGTTCAGTCCGGCCTGCATCAAGAGCCATTTTTTACATACGTTCATCTTGGTAAGTAGCCAACGGTGTCTGCCGGCGAATTATTACCCCTTTCACAGCCACCGCCCACTTACGTAAAGCCGGCCCGTGTCCGGTGCCGTTGTTTAGGCCGGCCCGGCACAGACCTCGCCGGTGGCTGCTGTCGCACGCAGAGCCGGTCACGTGCCGCACTTCGGTCGTGCGGTGTGTCGCGTGGACGCGTCCACCCGAATGGCAGGGGCTGAATAATTTGTGCCCGGCCCGGCACAGCGGCCGGTGGAAGTTACCATTATTTTTATGACAGTGTGGCTGTTTGCACCTACACACCGGGCACGATAACACCGCCACGGCACGGTTCCCGATTCCCTTCGCTGCCGGCTGTTGCCCGTGTGGAATCGGCGGTGGATACATTATTTTTTAGCTTGTTGGCGCTGGTTAGCCGGTCTCGGTCTCCACTAACGAGGTCGCTAACGTGGGTGCAATCCGCACACGGCGTTGCGTTGGCTGCGTTTGCGGGCAATGCAATGAACATCGAATGCCCCAGCTGCGAAACTGCACTCCGTCCACTCCGGGGGCCGTCTCCGTTATTAGAAGTAGCTTTGCTGCGTTCGCTTGACTTCATCGTACCGGTGCTCGCGTTTTCCGTGGCAACTGGCCACCAGATCAA
>KZ072737.1:12625-29973 GCA_002091845.1 Anopheles cracens | reverse complement strand
ATTTGCTTTCCTTTTTATGTGCAGAACGCGCCACATCATCCGGAACGCATTTGTCATACGTTTGGCGTTCATTAAACTATAAATTGGCCTAGTTCGTTTCGTTCCGAGCCCGGTTTTTGGCCAGGTTTCCGTTTTGCCAATAGAGTAGGAAGGCGATTGGAAGCGGGCCCAAGTGCGGCCGATAATGAAGTCCGATTTCGTGCACCAGTGCATGCGGTGGCCTCCCCTCCAGTGCGACGATCGTCCTCTAATGAACCGACCAGCGCCCAAGATCAGCTGCTGCGCACTGACGCGATCAACTGAACCGAAGGACCTTTTGCCCCCCGGCATCGTTTTCCTGTGCGCGCAAAACGTTAATTGCTCCAAAATTGCCTTTCCTGTAGGCACCAGGTCCGCTCAGCACGCCCCGATGTGCATCTGAAATCGCGCCCAGGACAGGACCTAAGTTTTATTGCGCTTGTTTTGATTTACCCATCAAAACCACCCGGCGGCGTGTGGTGTGCTGCACTTGCTGTGTTTCCCCCACTGTGGCCGGCTATCGCGGCCGGCCATAATTTCTAGGTCGTGTGAGGTTGCGATTGCAAAATGCGCCACACGGCTGCAAATTGGCCCTCCATCCATGCAAAAGCCAGCCGGCCAGCCAAATCGCCGAGGCGCCAGGTTGATAGGCGAATTTGGGTTCGTTTTTTTATGGGCAGAGAACGCGATAAGAGCTTAGAATTTGCACATTAGCAAGGAGGGGCCTATTTTGAGGTGTGTTTTCTTGTTCAATGTATGGTGCAATGCGTGTTTCTGGGTCGTGATTCGTCGGGGTTTTTTTTCGTTGCAAATACTTTTTGTTGTATGTATTTATATTGCAGCACTGGCAAAAAGGCGGCTGCAGGTCAGCATGATAAGAGAATTTTAACGTCCTGCTCGAGAGACAGACCGATCACCTTGCTGTGTGTGGTGTAGTGATGGGCGCTCGGAATCGAACCTAGCCGGTTTCGACTGCGTTTCAGTTCCCAAATCGGTTTCAATTTCAGATAACATAAATTTTGAGCGATTCTGACACATTGCGGCTGGTACTACTGCTACATAATATAACGCAAATCCATTTTCTTCGGGATGAATATGCTGAATCGCTTTGCAAGGCTGCCTTAATTTATAGAAAACTTTGGCTGGGATGCGAAGGATGTGTGTTGCTGAAGACACCGTAGTACGTGTCCGCTTCTGAAGATGATCCATCATTCAAGTACTAGATGCTGATACGCAAAAGGTCATACTTTTCCAAAAATATAATGTGTATGTCTCCAGCAAAGATCTTTCGGGAAGGTCTTAATTTCCTCTCTCATTGAAGTGACTGTCGTTAAAAGGAAATCCTAAGGAGTACTACGATGTACTTGTTGGAAAACAGAATCCTTATATAGCCTCATAATCTTGCTCTTTGAAACTGTCTCTATTAGTGTGTTAATTTTTCCTATAATTTGAGGATTTAATACTGAACTACGAAAGTTGTTCAAAATAAGTTGGTTTTGGGAATCGAATCTAACATTCTTTAGTCCATCACTAGTTTGTTTGATGCCTTCATAGTGCGCAGCGTTGAGGGTAACTTTCAATGCTTCTTTTTGTCGATAAGTCCGCCCGCACGAGGCCAAAGGAAGAAGGTTCCTGATTACGACGGACGTGGAGTCTTGCGTGAGTGTGCTTTATTGCATGCAATTACTCAGCGACACCTCGCAGGAAGATATGGAAAAAAACAACTTGTCTTAGATTTACCAAATCCGGTCCGGCTGCTGCGCACTGACGCGATCAACTGAACCGAAGGACCTTTTGCCCCCCGGCATCGTTTTCCTGTGCGCGCAAAACGTTAATTGCTCCAAAATTGCCTTTCCTGTAGGCACCAGGTCCGCTCAGCACGCCCCGATGTGCATCTGAAATCGCGGCCAGGACCAGGACCTAAGTTTTATTGCGCTTGTTTTGATTTACCCATCAAAATCGCCCGGCGGCGTGCGGTGTGCTGCACTTGCTGTGTTTCCCCCACTGTGGCCGGCTATCGCGGCCGGCCATAATTTCTAGGTCGTGTGAGGTTGCGATTGCAAAATGCGCCACACGGCTGCAAATTGGCCCTCCATCCATGCAAAAGCCAGCCGGCCAGCCAAATCGCCGAGGCGCCAGGTTGATAGGCGAATTTGGGTTCGTTTTTTTATGGGCAGAGAACGCGATAAGAGCTTAGAATTTGCACATTAGCAAGGAGGGGCCTATTTTGAGGTGTGTTTTCTTGTTCAATGTATGGTGCAATGCGTGTTTCTGGGTCGTGATTCGTCGGGGTTTTTTTTTTCGTTGCAAATACTTTTTGTTGTATGTATTTATATTGCAGCACTGGCAAAAAGGCGGCTGCAGGTCAGCATGATAAGAGAATTTTAACGTCCTGCTCGAGAGACAGACCGATCACCTTGCTGTGTGTGGTGTAGTGATGGGCGCTCGGAATCGAACCTAGCCGGTTTCGACTGCGTTTCAGTTCCCAAATCGGTTTCAATTTCAGATAACATAAATTTTGAGCGATTCTGACACATTGCGGCTGGTACTACTGCTACATAATATAACGCAAATCCATTTTCTTCGGGATGAATATGCTGAATCGCTTTGCAAGGCTGCCTTAATTTATAGAAAACTTTGGCTGGGATGCGAAGGATGTGTGTTGCTGAAGACACCGTAGTACGTGTCCGCTTCTGAAGATGATCCATCATTCAAGTACTAGATGCTGATACGCAAAAGGTCATACTTTTCCAAAAATATAATGTGTATGTCTCCAGCAAAGATCTTTCGGGAAGGTCTTAATTTCCTCTCTCATTGAAGTGACTGTCGTTAAAAGGAAATCCTAAGGAGTACTACGATGTACTTGTTGGAAAACAGAATCCTTATATAGCCTCATAATCTTGCTCTTTGAAACTGTCTCTATTAGTGTGTTAATTTTTCCTATAATTTGAGGATTTAATACTGAACTACGAAAGTTGTTCAAAATAAGTTGGTTTTGGGAATCGAATCTAACATTCTTTAGTCCATCACTAGTTTGTTTGATGCCTTCATAGTGCGCAGCGTTGAGGGTAACTTTCAATGCTTCTTTTTGTCGATAAGTCCGCCCGCACGAGGCCAAAGGAAGAAGGTTCCTGATTACGACGGACGTGGAGTCTTGCGTGAGTGTGCTTTATTGCATGCAATTACTCAGCGACACCTCGCAGGAAGATATGGAAAAAAACAACTTGTCTTAGATTTACCAAATCCGGTCCGGCGTGTGGTGCCTTTCGCGCTTTCAAAATCAACGCACAACCCTTTTTGGTGTTTTTTTTTTGCGTGTGCGTGTAGAGAAGGGCGCGTTTGTCTTGAGTTATGGTACACCTTAATTGATAGTAAATTACTTTATTGAACCCTCTCCAAGCTGATGATACACACCTGTGTGTCGCACAACCTGCGTGCCCTTCGGCTGATTTCCAGTGGCGGCGCCAATTGCGCGCTTGCCAGGATTCGCAACAGTCCGTCCGGGCCCATAAGCAGCAGCGCAGTCAACGAACCGTGTCACCCCCCGCGTGCAGACGCGTTCCGCGAGCGACCTTTATGTTTGTCGATTGCTACCGATTTTCGCTTATACCCACCCTATCACGGGCGTGCGCGCGCGCGCGCAATCATTGTTACAGTTTATGGACGGCTTTGCAGTGAAAGTTTGCTCCAATAAATTCGCGAATTCCTCCAGTGGCTGCCGCTTGCGTAGCCGTCTCCTGTGTGTGAGGGGCCCGCTAGACGCGCGACCCATTACCGGTGAACCGAGTCACTGGAAATTATGCTTCCAGACACACGCACGGAACACGGGGTGCAGAGGGCAAAAGGCTGGATCGTTTGCCTCACAGTCGATGGCAATTAAAACGCGTTTGACGGATCCTACGCGACCCGACGGCGGCGGCGCCTGTTTAAGCGTCCTATAATGATCGCAAGAGATGGAGTTCTTATGGCACGTTGCGTTGCTTTTAGCTTCACTTTGATTAGAACTCACTTTTGCCACCGTAATAAACGGTGGACAACAGCGAACAAAAGCATTGTAAATTCAAGACAAGATTGCAAGGCTGTAATGGAGAACGGGGCTTGTCGCAAAAAATGTCTAGCTTCCAAAGCAGAGCTGTTGATAAGATTGATAAATTTTTGCAAAGGGAGCCGTGAGATTTTCGTGTCCGCACACCCGCACTAACCGCAATCGTGTGGTTTATCCACATTGTCGTCGTTATCATGCGGTCGTCAGTCGTGGGATTTTAGATCGTTTCTGTTTTACATGGATAGACATGGAAGGAAAAGGGGCGTATTTAGATTTTGTCGGTTTTGCTTTAATGGTGTCTGGATGATGACGGTCGTTTTGGTCTGGACTTGGAGACTTGATATGAATGTTGAAAATTTGCTAAGAATGTCACAAGTGTCAAAACATACTCCACAAAAACATAACAAGTTCGGAAATTCGGAAAAAAGTTCGAAAAATGTTTTATTATTCCTTGTAACTAAACTGCCTCCATTGTTTTTAAGCTTAATCTAATATGTGTTCACCACTTCCGTCTATGCCGAGAGCATCGAACTAGCAACTGAACAGTAATGACGGCAGGCATATAATTGACGGGAGATGCGCTAGTTTCCTCACTAAAAGCACTGTTTTGCCTTCTATCCCTTGGTGTGGTGTGATGCCTTAGAAACGCACCAAATGCAAAACTATCAAATGCACCGTTGCACCGTTGCAGCCCCGGAATGTTTAGCGTGAAGGTGTTAAAAGTAAACCACATTCATGCCTCGGAGGGAGGACTGCCAGAGAAAGGCTTCCGATGGTGTTCCGGTGCTGAATGTATACGCTCCGTATATGTGCAATGAATATGCATTCGCGCGGCGCCTCGAGCTAACTGTACAGTGCAACCGGCTGCTGAGAGAAGCGGTTGCACACACATTGGCATCGAGTGCAACGACTCTTACCAGAGCAAAAAAAAGCCCTTCCCAAACCACCGAACGGTCAAGCAATCATAAAATAAACAGCGCGATAAGTGACGGCCCATAATCATCGTTTTTTTTTTGTTGTTCGCCTCTCTCCTTCATGGATGTGGATGGGCGGCAGGCACAAAAAAAGCGCATTATAATCCCGTCATGTGCAATATGCTGTGATTCGTTCGCTTTCCTTTGCGCGAATACATTCGCGACCCGCCTAAGTGCACTTGGGGAGAAGCAAACGAAGAAGAAAAAAACGAGAAATTGCTCGCCTGGACACAGTGTAATGAGAAAATCTCTCGCGATTCGTGGATCGCGAGTCCGCGACCACCACAATCGCCAACGACAACCGTTTGCTGTTGCTGCGTTTGGTGGCTGCCCTGGCGCTGATGACCTACCGATGGCGGTGGAATATTGGCCTGAAGGAATGATAATAAAATTTGCATTTGCAGTAAATTCAACTAAAGGCAAATAAATGTTGGCTGCTTGTGGAGAGGCAAGGGAGCGATTGTTGGGATCTGTTTGTTCCTGGTTTATTTCTGATTTTCGTTTGTCTAGTGATTTTATTTACATTTTTTTTTCAAAATTGATAAAACGAACGAAATGAGTTTTGGACTACTGACACCATTTGTGGCACGAACCAATGTTTGCGTAGAGCTTGTTTCATAGTACAAACATTTCTTTAAAGGCCCTATTTTGATATGAAACCGAGAAATGGTATATTGGTTCTATTGGGATGCAACACGCGATTGATTTCCTTTTTTGGTTCCTCATTGTAGCATGGGATCATGTCCGATCGTCTTCTATTTATGCACTCATGATCTCACGATCATCGAATCGCTTGGCAGTAGCGCTCGTAAACTCCCCGAATAGGTTCGTTGGCTTTATTTGGTTAGCTAAAGTAACAAAAAAAAACGCCTAAATCAGTGTTGCAACAACGTGCGGTGAGAAAGCAAGACGCCCAAACGACGACGACTCCGACGAATCGCTCCAAAATCCAAAGCCAGAACAAACGTCGACGGTGTCATATAGTTCTCTTTTCAGGCAATAAAAAAGCGAAGGTGTGAATTGGAGTGGGTTGGAATATGCAGCGAAAGAACGGCAAAACGATGTCACCGCAATGCTTTCAGTGCGATCATTTCACGCTGCTGTCGTGCGACGAGATCGGAAAGCGATGATCGCGCGAGTTTATTTCCTTTCCTTGTGCGGTGTGGTGTAATTTATTCGGGTAATTTACCGTGGCATTGCAACAAAAAAAGCAGTCGTGGTTCTGCGCTCATTTTTACTCATTTAAATCGCGTTGGTGGCGCATTTTAATCAGCCGTCGGGGTGTTTAACATTTCAGATAAGAAATTCAGGACAAACCCCTTCATCCACGATCACATACATGTAGAATGCAGCAGCAGCAGCAACACGTAAGTGCGTCCGGGGTACTAGTTTTCTGGTCGTTTGCGGTAGTTCGTCGGAACATAAACCGACAAATTTGTATGCCGCCCGCATACGGACAGACGGCTGTGGCTCATTAGGAAGGAGGTGATCGCTATTTATTTGCATTTGCTTGCTCGGAGTCTTTTCGGCAGACGGCGATGCCACGGCGGGGCTCATTAATGGGGTCAGAAACCCTTGCAGCGAGCTCTAATCGTGGAGATCGTTAGGCAAGACGTTCTAATCGTTTCTAAGAGTTTGCTAGCGACGCCGATGTTGATAAGGCGAATATTGTGGTATCTCAATTCTGCAGAGCAATTGAGTTTTATTGAGTAAATCGCAAAAATACCACGACTCTAGCTCAGTAAACAAAACCGGAAAGGTATGCTACGGTTTTTGCATGATTTCTTGGTGGATGAAATATATTTCTTACACGATCGTTGCCTATTAATACCAAAACATTACATTTTGCTGGATTTTTGTGTTAGTTCTTCGTTGTATTTCAATTTATATGTCAATCTTTGTCATATTCCAAAATGTAGTTTTGATAAGGATTTGATATCTTAAATCATACGTATTGAAACGCGAATATTCACTTAGATCTTGAAGATCAGATTATTTGTAATGAACTTTGGTAAAAAATGCCAAAAATTTGGTTAGTTCATTCATTTTGTGTAACAAGAGCGGAGTGATTTTCGAAAGAAATAAAACTAAATAGTTCGTAGCGATCAGAAATTTTTAACCTATTAACCACCTAACTCCGCCGATTAATGCGTTAAAAGTTCATTAGGAGGTTTTGTTTTTGAACAGTAGAGGTCAAGAGAATCCGTTTTCAACCAAATTCTGATCTTTAAGATCTAAGTGAATATTCGCGTTTCAATACGTATGATTTAAGATATCAAATCCTTATCAAAACTACATTTTGGAATATGACAAAGATTGACACCTAAATTGAAATACAACGAAGAACTAACACTAAAATCCAGCAAAATGTAATGTTTTGGTATTAATAGGCACCGATTATGCAAGAAATATATTTCAACCACCAAGAAATCATGCAAAGACCGTAGCATACCTTTCCGGTTTTGTTTACTGAGCTAGAGTCGTGGTATTTCTGCGATTTACTCAGTAAAACTCAATTGCTTTGCAGAATTGAGATACCACAATATTCGCCTTATCAACATCGGCGTCGCTAGCAAACTCTTAGAAACGATTAGAACGTCTTGCCTAACGATCTCCACGATTAGAGCTCGCTGCAAGGGTTTCTGACCCCATTAATGAGCCCCGCCGTGGCATCGCCGTCTGCCGAAAAGACTACGAGCAAGCAAATGCAAATAAATAGCGATCACCTCCTTCCCTAATGAGCCACAGCCGTCTGTCCGTATGCGGGCGGCATACAAATTTGTCGGTTTAAGTTCCGACGAACTACCGCAAACGACCAGAAAACTAGTACCCCGGACGCACTTACGTGTTGCTGCTGCTGCTGCATTCTACATGTATGTGATCGTGGATGAAGGGGTTTGTCCTGAATTTCTTATCTGAAATGTTAAACACCCCGACGGCTGATTAAAATGCGCCACCAACGCGATTTAAATGAGTAAAAATGAGCGCAGAACCACGACTGCTTTTTTTGTTGCAATGCCACGGTAAATTACCCGAATAAATTACACCACACCGCACAAGGAAAGGAAATAAACTCGCGCGATCATCGCTTTCCGATCTCGTCGCACGACAGCAGCGTGAAATGATCGCACTGAAAGCATTGCGGTGACATCGGTTTGCCGTTCTTTCGCTGCATATTCCAACCCACTCCAATTCACACCTTCGCTTTTTTATTGCCCGAAAAGAGAACTATATGACACCGTCGACGTTTGTTCTGGCTTTGGATTTTGGAGCGATTCGTCGGAGTCGTCTTCGTTTGGGCGTCTTGATTTCTCACCGCACGTTGTTGCAACACTGATTTAGGCGTTTTTTTTGTTACTTTAGCTAACCAAATAAAGCCAACGAACCTATTCGGGCAGTTTACGAGCGCTACCGCCAAGCGATTCGATGATCGTGAGATCATGAGTGCATAAATAGAAGACGATCGGACATGATCCCATGCTACAATGAGGAACCAAAAAAGGAAATCAATCGCGTGTTGCATCCCAATAGAACCAATATACCATTTCTCGGTTTCATATCAAAATAGGGCCTTTAAAGAAATGTTTGTACTATGAAACATGCTCTACGCAAACATTGGTTCGTGCCACAAATGGTGTCAGTAGTCCAAGGTTTTGTTTACTGAGCTAGAGTCGTGGTATTTCTGCGATTTACTCAGTAAAACTCAATTGCTTTGCAGAATTGAGATACCACAATATTCGCCTTATCAACATCGGCGTCGCTAGCAAACTCTTAGAAACGATTAGAACGTCTTGCCTAACGATCTCCACGATTAGAGCTCGCTGCAAGGGTTTCTGACCCCATTAATGAGCCCCGCCGTGGCATCGCCGTCTGCCGAAAAGACTCCGAGCAAGCAAATGCAAATAAATAGCGATCACCTCCTTCCTAATGAGCCACAGCCGTCTGTCCGTATGCGGGCGGCATACAAATTTGTCGGTTTAAGTTCCGACGAACTACCGCAAACGACCAGAAAACTAGTACCCCGGACGCACTTACGTGTTGCTGCTGCTGCTGCATTCTACATGTATGTGATCGTGGATGAAGGGGTTTGTCCTGAATTTCTTATCTGAAATGTTAAACACCCCGACGGCTGATTAAAATGCGCCACCAACGCGATTTAAATGAGTAAAAATGAGCGCAGAACCACGACTGCTTTTTTTGTTGCAATGCCACGGTAAATTACCCGAATAAATTACACCACACCGCACAAGGAAAGGAAATAAACTCGCGCGATCATCGCTTTCCGATCTCGTCGCACGACAGCAGCGTGAAATGATCGCACTGAAAGCATTGCGGTGACATCGGTTTGCCGTTCTTTCGCTGCATATTCCAACCCACTCCAATTCACACCTTCGCTTTTTTATTGCCTGAAAAGAGAACTATATGACACCGTCGACGTTTGTTCTGGCTTTGGATTTTGGAGCGATTCGTCGGAGTCGTCTTCGTTTGGGCGTCTTGATTTCTCACCGCACGTTGTTGCAACACTGATTTAGGCGTTTTTTTTTGTTACTTTAGCTAACCAAATAAAGCCAACGAACCTATTCGGGCAGTTTACGAGCGCTACCGCCAAGCGATTCGATGATCGTGAGATCATGAGTGCATAAATAGAAGACGATCGGACATGATCCCATGCTACAATGAGGAACCAAAAAAGGAAATCAATCGCGTGTTGCATCCCAATAGAACCAATATACCATTTCTCGGTTTCATATCAAAATAGGGCCTTTAAAGAAATGTTTGTATTATGAAACATGCTCTACGCAAACATTGGTTCGTGCCACAAATGGTGTCAGTAGTCCAAAACTCATTTCGTTCGTTTTATCAATTTTGAAAAAAAAATGTAAATAAAATCACTAGACAAACGAAAATCAGAAATAAACCAGGAACAAACAGATCCCAACAATCGCTCCCTTGCCTCTCCACAAGCAGCCAACATTTATTTGCCTTTAGTTGAATTTACTGCAAATGCAAATTTTATTATCATTCCTTGGGCCAATGTTCCACCGCCATCGGTAGGTCATCAGCGCCAGGGCAGCCACCAAACGCAGCAACAGCAAACGGTTGTCGTTGGCGATTGTGGTGGTCGCGGACTCGCGATCCACGAATCGCGAGAGATTTTCTCATTACACTGTGTCCAGGCGAGCAATTTCTCGTTTTTTTCTTCTTCGTTTGCTTCTCCCCAAGTGCACTTAGGCGGGTCGCGAATGTATTCGCGCAAAGGAAAGCGAACGAATCACAGCATATTGCACATGACGGGATTATAATGCGCTTTTTTTGTGCTTGCCGCCCATCCACATCCATGAAGGAGAGAGGCGAACAAAAAAAAACGATGATTATGGGCCGTCACTTATCGCGCTGTTTATTTTATGATTGCTTGACCGTTCGGTGGTTTGGGAAGGGCTTTTTTTTGCTCTGGTAAGAGTCGTTGCACTCGATGCCAATGTGTGTGCAACCGCTTCTCTCAGCAGCCGGTTGCACTGTACAGTTAGCTCGAGGCGCCGCGCGAATGCATATTCATTGCACATATACGGAGCGTATACATTCAGCACCGGAACACCATCGGAAGCCTTTCTCTGGCAGTCCTCCCTCCGAGGCATGAATGTGGTTTACTTTTAACACCTTCACGCTAAACATTCCGGGGCTGCAACGGTGCAACGGTGCATTTGGTAGTTTTGCATTTGGTGCGTTTCTAAGGCATCACACCACACCAAGGGATAGAAGGCAAAACAGTGCATTTTGTGCGGAAACTAGTGCATATCCCGTCAATTATATGCCTGCCGTTATTGCTGTTCAGTTGCTAGTTCGATGCTCTCGGCATAGATGGAAGTGGTGAACACATATCAGATTAAGCTTAAAAACAATGGAGGCAGTTTAGTTACAAGGAATAATAAAACATTTTTCGAACTTTTTTCCGAATTTCCGAACTTGTTATGTTTTTGTGGAGTATGTTTTGACACTTGTGACATTCTTAGCAAATTTTCAACATTCATATCAAGTCTCCAAGTCCAGACCAAAACGACCGTCATCATCCAGACACCATTAAAGCAAAACCGACAAAATCTAAATACGCCCCTTTTCCTTCCATGTCTATCCATGTAAAACAGAAACGATCTAAAATCCCACGACTGACGACCGCATGATAACGACGACAATGTGGATAAACCACACGATTGCGGTTAGTGCGGGTGTGCGGACACGAAAATCTCACGGCTCCCTTTGCAAAAATTTATCAATCTTATCAACAGCTCTGCTTTGGAAGCTAGACATTTTTTGCGACAAGCCCCGTTCTCCATTACAGCCTTGCAATCATGTCTTGAATTTAGAATGCTTTTGTTCGTTGTTGTCCACCGTTTATTACGGTGGCAAAAGTGAGTTCTAATCAAAGTGAAGCTAAAAGCAACGCAACGTGCCATAAGAACTCCATCTCTTGCGATCATTATAGGACGCTTAAACAGGCGCCGCCGCCGTCGGGTCGCGTAGGATCCGTCAAACGCGTTTTAATTGCCATCGACTGTGAGGCAAACGATCCAGCCTTTTGCCCTCTGCACCCCGTGTTCCGTGCGTGTGTCTGGAAGCATAATTTCCAGTGACTCGGTTCACCGGTAATGGGTCGCGCGTCTAGCGGGCCCCTCACACACAGGAGACGGCTACGCAAGCGGCAGCCACTGGAGGAATTCGCGAATTTATTGGAGCAAACTTTCACTGCAAAGCCGTCCATAAACTGTAACAATGATTGCGCGCGCGCGCGCACGCCCGTGATAGGGTGGGTATAAGCGAAAATCGGTAGCAATCGACAAACATAAAGGTCGCTCGCGGAACGCGTCTGCACGCGGGGGGTGACACGGTTCGTTGACTGCGCTGCTGCTTATGGGCCCGGACGGACTGTTGCGAATCCTGGCAAGCGCGCAATTGGCGCCGCCACTGGAAATCAGCCGAAGGGCACGCAGGTTGTGCGACACACAGGTGTGTATCATCAGCTTGGAGAGGGTTCAATAAAGTAATTTACTATCAATTAAGGTGTACCATAACTCAAGACAAACGCGCCCTTCTCTGCACGCACGCACACAAAACACCAAAAAGGGTTGTGCGTTGATTTTGAAAGCGCGAAAGGCACCACACGCCGGACCGGATTTGGTAAATCTAAGACTCGTTGGCTTTATTTGGTTAGCTAAAGTAACAAAAAAAAACGCCTAAATCAGTGTTGCAACAACGTGCGGTGAGAAAGCAAGACGCCCAAACGACGACGACTCCGACGAATCGCTCCAAAATCCAAAGCCAGAACAAACGTCGACGGTGTCATATAGTTCTCTTTTCAGGCAATAAAAAAGCGAAGGTGTGAATTGGAGTGGGTTGGAATATGCAGCGAAAGAACGGCAAAACGATGTCACCGCAATGCTTTCAGTGCGATCATTTCACGCTGCTGTCGTGCGACGAGATCGGAAAGCGATGATCGCGCGAGTTTATTTCCTTTCCTTGTGCGGTGTGGTGTAATTTATTCGGGTAATTTACCGTGGCATTGCAACACAAAAAAAGCAGTCGTGGTTCTGCGCTCATTTTTACTCATTTAAATCGCGTTGGTGGCGCATTTTAATCAGCCGTCGGGGTGTTTAACATTTCAGATAAGAAATTCAGGACAAACCCCTTCATCCACGATCACATACATGTAGAATGCAGCAGCAGCAGCAACACGTAAGTGCGTCCGGGGTACTAGTTTTCTGGTCGTTTGCGGTAGTTCGTCGGAACTTTTTTTTCAAAATTGATAAAACGAACGAAATGAGTTTTGGACTACTGACACCATTTGTGGCACGAACCAATGTTTGCGTAGAGCTTGTTTCATAGTACAAACATTTCTTTAAAGGCCCTATTTTGATATGAAACCGAGAAATGGTATATTGGTTCTATTGGGATGCAACACGCGATTGATTTCCTTTTTTGGTTCCTCATTGTAGCATGGGATCATGTCCGATCGTCTTCTATTTATGCACTCATGATCTCACGATCATCGAATCGCTTGGCGAATGAACTAACCAAATTTTTGGCATTTTTTACCAAAGTTCATTACTCGCAAAGCGCACTGTCATCGAGAATAAATGCAATTTTTGCATATCCCGTACTGCACCACCTTCCCGTTGGGTCACGTGTTTTTTTTTTGTTCAAGTAAACCCTCACACAGGTCGAATGGTCACCGTTCGCGGGGTGGTACGCTCGATGTTAAAGCCTGCAAACCGTGCGGGAGGGAAGTCAATGGCACGGCCCGCCAAAGTCCAAAAAGCTTAATGACGACCCATCGGCCGTTTAGAACGTGGTGGACAACTAAATTAAGCGGAGCCAATGGGAAGTAGGGAAGGCAGGCACGACACAGTAAGTGGCTTCCTGGGGTGTTTTTATTGTTGCGGTGATTGACCGATTGGTTGTCGCCGGCCTGCGGCGGTGATGCAATAAGCGATTTTTGCAACGTGTCGTTTTTGTTTTGTTCTCTGCTGACCGGACGTACGACCGCGCGCTACCTGATCGTCGTCGCATTGAGCGAGTGCGCAGTTTGGATCGGATCGGGTGGATGGCTCACTGTTCCCTGCAAGGGGGCGTGCAGTTTGCTGCGAAAGCACACAAAACTCCAAGGGATGGAAAGAAGTGAAGCAATCAGCACTGTTCCCTGCAAGGGGGCGTGCAGTTTGCTGCGAAAGCACACAAAACTCCAAGGGATGGAAAGAAGTGAAGCAATCAGACGATCCAACAGGTTCTTAGGAAAAGTTTGTACACAACGAAGCTCTGGAGCAGCGAGAAAGTGTAAAGTTTCTTCTAAAAGATGGAATCGGATTCTTTTCCGCGTCCGTTCCACAACATTCCTCCCGCTCGGCGAACACGAGAGCAGAACTGGAGAACTCGTCCAAATCTCGGTTGTTGGCTTCTACAGCAGCGTCTGACCGGGTGGCAAAGAAACAACAACATTAGGCTTGGTCATGGTCCATCAACCCTTGCGTTTTTTGGTCCAGATTTGTGCATTTCCTGCACGCCGGTGTGCTTGCCTTTTTTGTTTTGTTCTGTGTGCAAGATCGCGCCTTGAATGACACGAAGACGCGGTGAGAAATTGATTAGCCGTGAAGTTCGCAGCGTGCAGCAAGTCCACCGGCTCCTAGCGGGTCGTCTCTCTTCGGCTTATCTCCTGAGCAGGTCTGTGGGAGCCTGTTGGGTCGAGACACACGCCGCATTCAGACATCCTTAACCTGCGGCACACGATCTTGGCAACGTTATCTGATTGTGGAATCAAGTTTACGAGTGCCTGTGGAACGCTGTCTGCCAGGCACGCGCACCTACTCCGCCCCATCCAATCTAAACGATCGTCGAATGGACGTAATTGCAATGTGTTTTGCGGTCGTTCGGGTGCCTCAGCGGTGTGCCCCGGCTCTGCTGATAAGAATAACGGACGTCCACGGAATGGACGATGCAGGCAAGCTTATTAGAGCAGGAGATTATAGAAGAATAATTTTAACGAGCAATCTCAGGGGTTTTTTTTGGAAATAAAAACCATCAAAACTTCAAATCCATCATGTGCACGGTGGAGCTTGCACAAAAGCGCATTCAGCGGGGGCTAGGAAGCAGCTAGACTAGCGTCGTGGACGACTCGCTAATTAGACGACTCCCCTCGTCGCTCGGGGGCACGATGCGGTTTCGGAGTGGATTCGAAAATTGTGCTCGTAAATTTCTCGTTATTACGGTGGTCTAGACGACGACGGTCGTTCGTAGACATCAGGAACCAACGAACCGCCACCGCCCGGGTGGAAGAAGATGCATTTTCATGCGTATTTTGCATACATCCAACGCTCGGTCTCAACGGCATATGCAACGATTTCGAAACAATTACCAACCCAAATACACGGCGTTGACAGTGGTCGCGTCCGTAAGCAAAAACATTCCACAACGACGCAAATGTGCATTATGCAGTTTGTGCGCGGATGGGTCTACTTAAGGGGTCAGCTCAGCAAATGCAAACGTCGACGTCTTCTATTGAGCGCGGTGTTTCGATTCACTCCAATCCACGGAATGGCTGCAATGAATTGATTAAACTGCACTTGTGGACGCATTGTGGAGAAGATGTCTTTTGTGCCGGCGGGTGAGCTGCCCGTTGGAAGGCACGAGACAGTTGGATAACTTTATTACAATTCTATTGGACAAATTGCATCGTGTCAAACCGGAGGCAGACAGACGGACAGACAGACGACGGCACGCAAAGCGCACAAGCGTTCCGAAACGAGTTTTAGATGGGCCCCAAATGAGCTCCAATCGGGGCGTTATCGTCTGCATTATGTTTCTATTGAGTTTTTGAGCGAAAACTATAAAACCATTCTCTCTTGCATTCACAGGATTACAACGAGCAGTGTCCGTACTCGCTGTCGCCCGTCAGCATCAAGAGCCAGAAGCTGTTGCGATCACCCCGGAAGGCGACCCGCAAAATCTCCAAAATCCCGTTCAAGGTGCTGGACGCGCCCGAGCTGCAGGACGACTTCTATCTCAACCTCGTCGACTGGTCGGCCCAGAATGTGCTGGCGGTGGGGCTCGGCAGCTGCGTCTACCTCTGGAGTGCGTGCACGAGTCAGGTGAGTTGGGTGTAGGGGACGAATCGCCATCGCATCAAAAACCCACTCCGCTAACGTGTACTTTCCTTTCCTGACGCCTCTTGTAGGTTACCCGACTGTGCGATCTCAGCTCCGACTCCAACACGATCACGTCCGTCTCGTGGAGCGAACGCGGCCACCAGCTGGCGGTGGGAACGCAACACGGATACGTCACCGTCTGGGATGTGGCCGCCAGCAAGCAGGTACGGAACAGAAACGATTTTCCCCGACAAGATCGACCCGTGTGTAAAGTAGTCCGCAAACACAATTAGGGAGAAGGCGGTCGCGCGGTAGCTTTTCATCATCCGCGTTTGGCTTCCGTTTCTGCGTGGTGTGCGGTTCGGTATTACACAAGAACCCAGGAATTGAGAGTTGTCAAGGGTGCATCACGGTGAAATGAAGAGAAGAAACCAACGGGCGGCTACGGCCCATTCCAGCGACATGCCTGTAGTGGCGGGGGGAAACTTTAATTGATCTTTATTTGCAGAACCACTTCCCACCGGTCAAGAAGGCACACGACTTACTGCCGAGTTCGGCTTCGTTTGTGCCGCGAACTGGCTGGGAGGGAGGAGGGCATTATTTGCATTTTTTGTGCCCCGATCAAGAAGACACTACACGCCTTCACGAGAGACAATTGGCATGAGCAATGCTCATCTCGTCGCCGGTGTTTGTTCCGTGTCAACAAGAACATGCCCCGGGTCGCGGTCACGGCGTTGGCGCAAGGCATAATATTTGTTGCACTTTACTGTTGCATGCCGGAGCGTTTTTACCGGTTCACCGGTTTGAATCATTGCGGGGGGACACAACAAAAGAGAAAAAAGTCAAAAAGATGAACCAGTATGCGCAGATTCACGAGTAAATACAAGAAAGGCACTGTATGAGTAGAGCTGTTTTTGTTGCTTCTCTTTTCCGAGTGCAATTTACACATCGCTTCTTGTATATTCCGGTTTCATACGATCGTGATTCATGACGGGGGCACGTGAGAGATTCCTATCCAGAGGGGGTTGTTCGTGCAAAACCTAACGTCGTTTCCCGCAAAGTGTTAATCAGCGTAAAGTCCCGTCTCATTCCTAGGAAAGTGCGTCAAAATAGTCATAGATGGTCATAGTTGTCGATTTATTGAATTTTAGATATGATCAAACTATAAGTTTGCCCTCTTTACTATTAGATACATTCAACACTCCAACGCTTAGCCTTCCTCAAATGATCTAAAGTTTGTCGAAGCAGTTACCACGTTGATCTTACCCGTTCCGAAAGCGCGCTACCGCCCTCAAAAGGAAAGTGAAAAAAGTTGCAAAAATTTCGCAAATAGACCACCTTTCACCGATCGCTCTTCTATCGCTTCCATATGTGGGTACGCAAAAGTTTGCGAATTTCAATTCCATCACACCTGCGCTGGGGAGCGGAATGGCCGTCCCGCCACACCGGATCCTCTGTTGACGCACTACTCCCGGAGTTACTACTTCAAGTTAGATGCACAAACAAACAAAACCGTTTCCACTTCACTTTTACGCACAGTTCCGTCCGCGGCGGTAGAAAGTATTTGGTGAAGAGGGGAGGAGAGTGTGTGCAAAAACTGAAATTTGCAAACCTGCCTCTGCTCTTCCTTAAGTGACTACGCACTGATGGTGCAGAAAGCAGAATGGAGGCCCACGCACG
>KZ072737.1:0-12615 GCA_002091845.1 Anopheles cracens | reverse complement strand
CGTAGCGACATTTATTCTGTTGGTGTTCTTTTTTTCGCACTAATCCGTTTTTGCACATGTCCCAGTCATCATCAGCAGCAGCCGTAGCGACATTTATTCTGTTGGTGTTCTTTTTTTCGCACTAATCCGTTTTTGCACATGTCCCAGAGATCCGGAAAGTGCGTGTCCCACTTTCGGGCGGTGCTGCGGCTATGTGTAGGCAATAGTAGGTAGAAGTGGTGGCACGTTTCTAGTCGGGATTATTTGTTGTTTTATTTTTGCACATTAAAGAGACACCAAACATGTGCCCAATGTATATGTTTGTATGAGGTGTGTTTTTTATTATTGTAAAAAAAATAAGTTTGTTATTATGTTAGTTAAATGCATATTATTTGCTATACTTCCTAATTACTTGTAATTAATTACTTCCACTGTGAGCATGATCTACATTCACTCCGCCACGCTCTCAGGATGATGATGCAGATTGATGCATCTCAGCAAAGTCGCATCGACTTTGTTCTTGTAAAGTTTGAATTGTAGCAGAGCGCATTTTAGAATACTCCGAGAGGGCGAGTCTAAGCGCGCGTGTTTCGTACCGGGAAACTTTAGGCTTACGATACGTTTAGGTAGGGTTTTCTCTTTACGTTAGCATAATATATGGTAAGAGTAACGTCCATTCTATACCGTGGATGGAGCAGAATCAAGCACGCCTAGCGAAGGAGATGGAAACAGGTACTGGAAGGAAACAGCGGTACCAGCAAGTTAGGCGGAATTATTGAAATTTAGCCATTAATGTTCTATTAATTGTTTCCTGGGTTCAGCATTCCGAAGGTCTTGGCATGTACTACATCCCGAAACAGTTGCGGACCTGCTCAACACAGGAAATTATTAGCTATTGCTCTTAGTTATGCTGTAAAGCAGCACAGTCGCATTAATATAACTATTTATGTTCGAAATAATTAGTCTCAACTCTGGCGACGTACGCCCGAATCCTTTTTTAGAATTAAAAGATGCGAAACGGTCTAACGGTGGAAACATACGGACCGATTGATGAACCTCCAGTGGCCGCCGTGTACGATCATCAACCCCTAAACTTAAGTGCTATAAAACGAAGCCAAGTGTCTTCACTGTACTGCCTACCTTTTGGATGCATGCCAAACGCTGAAGAAAGGTCCATTTTAGGGTTAAGTGTAAGTGGTGTTCGCACGTTCTTAGAGAGGAGAAAATGCGATAAATAGGAGGGCGGAATGTGTATGAAATAAATTTATTCGAAGATGATGAAATGGCTATTGCTGATTACTATTGAGAGAGAAAAAAAAACTCTAACAAAACATTAATATCACTTAATTTACGTGTTTATTTTGCATCAAAACCTGTTTCTCTCGTTATGTGCTACAAATGAATATATTAATTATTATTGTTCTCAAAACACGGTCGACACATGGGTGACACCGTAAACACTGCCTCACGATCCGGACCAATGTCTTCTAATTGGTACTAAAATACTAAGCCTCTAGGTGGATCCAGTTTATCAATACCACCTGTCGCCGCCTACTGCTCCTGTTCGTGGATGATTTCACCGATCCGGGGGAGGGGCCAAATCGGAACAGATCCCTAGCGTTTCCGAGGAATGTGCGAAAGCGTTCGGAACGCACCGGGAACCACCACCAACGCCACCCTACTTCCGGCTGTTCGCCTTGAAGATCATCGCCAAACCGGCACCGATGGCCATGGCCGAGCCGGCAATCAGAGCCGTCCGCTGGCACTTCGTCATGCTGCAATGAGTGAGGAACGAGAGGAAGACGAAGCGTGAACTTGGGGCCATGTTTGTGTGATTGATTAGTTTGCATTGGACACGACACAGTCGCGTGCGGAATCGCACGCCATGGTGTATATCAAATTGGAAAGGTTTGTGTGCTGTTGAAACACCACCGCGTACATCACGATAAGAAGGGGTTGGCCTTACAACAGAAAAATAATGCGAATGTAGAAAGAGGAGAGAAAATAAGCAGGGAATTGTTTTTAGCAAACATCCTAGCACACAGTTTTTATTCGATTCATTTGGAGAGACACTTTAAGCAACTCATCGCCGATGGACGACTCATCGAAACAGCATCGACAGGAATGGTGGGAATGTCTCTGTGTTTTTTTTTTGTTTTCCTTTGCCTCGATGAGAGTAATAGTAAGCTGCCTTATGAATTAGACATTTTCCGGTAACCGTGTTTTCCCTGTGAGGTTTAAATTAAAACTAAAAGCATGGCGAAACAATCATCCGCGATCATTCGCCTCTTCCTCCTCCCCCTGCACCTAGCGCTCAGACAGGATTCAAACTGCTGTGGGTCCGGGTGTCGCGAATTGAGCAGATTTCAACCGAAAAACTTCGACTTAATCGAGCCGAACCAGGAGGAGGACGACGTGGAAGCGTTGGAGGAGTTTTCGGGTTTGCTACTAGGGTCGAGAAGAGAAAAATAAAGGATACACACGGAAGATGAGTGACGTTGGGTGAATAAAGAAAAGGTTGGTGGCGTGGAAAAGCGATTGACTCATCAAAAGTGCATCTCAGACGTGCCATTTATGCAGACAAAGAATGTGCTTGTTCTTGGCGTTAGAAAGCATCGTTCGAAGGTCGCCCAAGTACCTTGAGCTGGGTGGAAGGGAACGCAAAACGATTACTCACCCGGTGCCCGCTTTCGCTTTCCGATCCGCTTCGATAAGTTCACCAACGAGAAATTGCTTCATTTGTTCTCTGCAGAAAGAGGGGTTTCAAGGAATGTAGGGTTTAATCATTTGCCGTCGAAAATCGCTCCCGTTGCACGCGTGCATTGCGTGACAGCGCGAGTGCAATCATCACAGGTCGCGCCTGGCACCTCGCACGTCAAGGCCACGGCGACGGCAACTGGAGGCAACGTTTGTAACCTACTTGGCGTCCGAGCTGTGTCCAACGTCATCGAACTCTGCCGTGGCCTCCTTTCCGGCGTACTCGACCAGCACTTCCTCGCCACCGGGATGCTACCGTGAAGAAGGGGACAGGGCACCGAATGGCACCATTAAACAGGCTGTGATGATAAAGCAACAGCTGAAGAGCACCTACCTCGCTGAGAAACTTGGTAACGTCGTACACCTTATCGTGAATGACCATCCAAACGTCGTCCGGTTTGTTGTGCTGGGCCACTTCGGCCAGGCTGTACTGCTTCAGCTCCGTAGGGGCCATTGTTTTTAGGCTGGGAGAGGACGGATATTGGGCTTTTCGAGGCGAACAAGGCGAACAACTGTTGCGCGGACTGCACTCTCAGATGGCGGAGGAATGCACTTGTAACAAGCGCGGCTCGTGCTGGCTGGCCCACTACCCACAGCGTTGATTGTGTGGTGGTAGTGTGGTGGGGCGATCGTACAAGTGTTGGTGGTGACGATTGTGTCTACGCGGCACAAAACAAAAGCTTTGACACGATATAATGCTTATTACTTATAATTATAAGTTAAACTATAGTTTTGTGGCAAAATTGAGAAGTTATTCGTGAGATAATGCTTCTAAAAACAAACACTTTTTGAGTATTTTTCAACAGTCGATTTGGTTCGATCAGCTGACATGTTTGCTTCCAACGAATGACGTGTCAAAAGTGACAGCATATACTGTGTGCATGCTGTCAGCTGGTTTGGGAGAGGAGTAAAATCAAATAAAAACCATGTGAATGCTTGAAACAATATTGAATTGGTTCACTTGATGATGGAGTTATGCCCCGGTTGTTAGATTACATTTTATATCACATTAGTTTTAATTAGTAGAATCGATTTATCTTCGAATAATACATTCCGTGTCACCCTGTGGCGCTTCTTCCGTGCTGTCAGCTATTGTTGATAATTTGCCAAAGAAAAGTATCAAAACAAACGACCAACAACACCGCTGTTTCTACCAGAAAGTTACACCGTTTTTTGCATTTTGGCGTGATAAACGCATTCCGATGTTTGGGGACGTTGGTCGAAGCGGTGTTCGCGATTCGGACGATGAAGATGACTTCTTTAAGCCATCCGCTAGTAGCAGCGGCAAGTGAGTACTGCTGGATGCATTTCATGCAAGTCGCCGATGACTAATTCCATCCTATCGACCCACTTCAGATCTACGTTAGCCAAAATATTTGGCATTTCATCGAAAGCAGCACCAGCCGGCAGCAACGAACGGGCCAGCGTGCCCGTGGCACCCAAATCCGTCAAGATCTCCGACCGTTACGGTCCATCCAATTTCCGATACATTCCAACCGAAGCGGACGACGACGAACCGACGGAGGATGCAAACAAACCTCCGGAGTGGACGATTGTGCGAGCCTCCGTGGTTACGGCGTATAAACTGTACGTAACTACTGGTGGTTCGATGGTGTTGTTAAACGTTTGTTTTGCTTCCTCTTCCACAGAGTCGATGCGGACAATATGTTCCTCGGTAAGATTGGGTTGGCCTTGTTAAAGTCTTCCTCGGGCCACAGACTGCTGCTGTACCGCACTAAAACCGATGTCCTCGGTACGGTGACGCTGAACCGTGCAACGCAAGTGTTTCTCAAGCAGGACTACGTGCAGTTCCACACGGACGATTCGAGCGACTTCTGGAGCGTACTGTTCGAGAACGAATCCGACCGGGAGGCAATTCTTACCGTCATTGAATCATTGTGCCGCGTTGAACGGGAACCGGTAGTGGAGGAACCCCTGTCCGAGGTAGAGAAAGATCCCGAGCCACCGAAAAGCAGCCGGTCCGAGCTTGCAGCACGCATGGCACGGATGGGCGGACAAGCGATGCTCCTTCCGGAACGGGCTAAAGCTCCACCGATTCCCGCGAAAGCACCCGGTTCGGATTCTTCCGATACATCCGATTCCAAGATGGAAACGATTACAACGAGACCGGTCCGACGACCGAACATGGTCTCTGCCGTGGGTATGCAAATGGTACCCCTGACAGGAATGCTGGCCGCTGGCAATGGTACGGGATCTAACCATGCTGCATCCGCCATAGCGGACGTCAATTTCAATCTGGTAATGAGCGAAAATCGAATGCAAAACACCGAAATGCGGATGAACCTCACGAAGCTGGAATCCAAGATTGATCGCGTACTCGATCGGATCGATCTACTCAACGTGCAAGGTTCTCCCGATCGTCCCGCCATAGATAAAGAGGCGGAGGTGTTAGAGCTGGAAGAGAAACTGCTCGAACTGAAGCGTGCCAATCACGCACTGAAAACTCAGGTGCGCACGTTGGAGGCAACCGAAAAGGAAGGGATACGGATGGCATCAGCGCAGCTGGAGGAAAAGCTGCGAACTTTGGAGGAATCGGAGCAAAGGCTCAAGGAACATGTTGTAGCCCTAGAACGGAGACTTGAAACAAACCGGGCTGAAGGCGAACGTCAGAGTGAAAAGCTCATGCTGCTTGAAACGCAGCTCACCGAAGCAAAAGAAGGCACTGAACGCAAGACCAAAGAACAGAAGACGGCACTGGAGCAACTCGAGGATGCTCAGCGTGATCGCGATCGGCTGAAAGAACAGCTGCAACAGGAAATTCATCGTTCGGAGGAGATTAAAAAGCAGCTGACACAGCTTCAGCAAGAGCATCAGAATCTGCAATCGCAGGAACAGCGAAGACCGCCGCCGGCACCGAACGCCGCCCTAGTGAAGGACATCATGAACGGATGCTATCAGCAGCTGTGCGATCAGATCACCGATCCGCAGGTGTTACGAATAATTGCCCAAACGATTAAGCGGGAGACCAAAGCGGCACTGGAGCGAGATGGTGGTCAATAGTGGCTCCTGCCCATTGCTAGATGCATAAATAAATAACCTACATTGTATTGAAGAATCTACGGACGAGTTTCATAAGCTTAGAAACCCTACCGTTTCATTAATTTAGATAAAACCGAACCGCGGTACGAGTGAGTAATCTTTTACACAAACTCTTTCCGAATCGGAGTTTTCAGAGGAAACTACACCTGGATTAATTGGGTATGATTTACAGTAAAAACAATCTGGGAAAACACGAAGAAAAACGAGATAAGCGAAAATTCGACACGTAAGTTGATCCTAACACATAACATTGCATAATAGCTTGCTAAAGTTCATTTCAAGATTAATCTAGTGCGTAAGCGCAAGGTCTTCCTCACCACAAGAGGTGGGTTCGAAACTCAATTGGACCGCCCTTCCCAACGCAGGACTGCCTATTCAGATTACGGCTAGCTGGGGGATGTTGTGTCAAGAAGGAAAAAAACTACACTGACAGCATATTCATTGTAACATAATTGTTCGGTCATCTTTATATTTCTTGCATACACTCTTCCGTTAAAATATCGTCATCTTCCGCTTATCACTACGCAGCTGCTGTTCCTTCGAAATATTGTACTCCGACGCCTGAAGGCGCGATATTTCCGCCCGATTTGCATCAATCTGCCGACTGAGGTTGTCAAATGCGGGCGTTCCCACCTTGTGCCGTGTCAGCGCTATCTTCAGTCGTTCCACATCGGCCTCCGCCCGTCGGATCTCCTCCGACAGCTTCAAGCTGGCAATGTTCAAATGCTTGGACGTATGTTCTTTGAGATCGCGCCCACTCATCTCGGTCGGGGCATGCTTCTGGCCACGCTTTGATTTCGAACTTTCTCCTCCACCATTGAAAACCTGTTCGTTGATAAAGCTAAATACGTCTTTCGCATTGCTGCGGCGTTCGTAATCCTTAGCGGCACGCTTTTCCTGCTGCTTCTTCAGCTGGACCAGCTTCTTCTCCACGCTGAACAAATCTTTGTCCCCGTTCGCTTGCTCGCGCAGCTCCATGCAGTAATCTAGCGAACGGCCCTGCGGCAGGACTTGAGCACTGACCGGAACCACTATCCCTTCGCCCTCGCGGCCGAGCCCGTTCCCGACGACGTAGCCCATCTTTTGCATTATCTTCGAGCCGATGCCCCGCGTGTACTCTTCCCACTCGCCCAAGCGCCGATCGGGTGCCGGTTGGAATAGACTTTTCTCCACCAACTGTGCCTTCCGCAGGGTTTCCTCGTCGGAGGCGTCGTCTTCGCTTGAGCTGAGGTTTTCCTCCTCCACGTCACTGCCTTCCTGTTCGTCCAACGGCAGCAGGTCCTCGAACGGAACATCCGTCTGTTCGCGTTTGCCCTCTTCCAGCCGGATCTTGCAGCGTTTCCCCTCAAAGTCCACCTCCAGCACCGTTCCTTTGCACCAAAGACGGGATGATTGTTTCACCAATGCCCTGCTACTCTTTCGACGCAGCTGTTCGAACTGTGGCTCGCGATAATCACGCAGCTGATCCAACCGGACTACCTCACCGTGCGAGTAGTGACACTTTTCGTCCGCGAAACGACACTCGCCGTCCAGGAAGTAGGCACAGGGAATCATCTCCCTGTGGGTGGGATTGGTGAACAGCACTTTCGCGGTAGCCTCGGCCAGGTTGGCGCTGTCCAGGCTGCATACCATCGCGTTATGGTACGCGGTCGAGCCCCAGCTGTGAAGATGCGGTGCGGAACATTTGCTTCCCAGCAGTCCGTCCAGATCCAGCTCTTCAGATGATTCCGGTTCCCGTTCTGGCTCCGGTGTTGTATTCTCGGTTACCAACTCGGTCTGCTCTGTTTGACCGAGTTGTTTGATTTCCTGCATAAACAGTGCAAACTCGTCGTCGATAGGATCGGCCTGAGCTGCCTCTGTTCGTTTGGCATTGTCCTTTTTAGTAACTCTAGCCTCATCGTTTGAGTGCGCAAGTGTTTCCTGTGTTAAATTCAACAGTTCCGTCAAGTCGAGCTTCAACTTTTCCAGTTCACTCCTTTCATGCGCATCCTTGGTAAACTGAAGAGCTTGTTCGATTTGGTTGAGCTGAAATAGGGTAGAATCAAACATAGGATTAGTATACAAAACATGGTCCACTTAGATCATATTTATTTTTCCCACACAAACCTGCTCTGTGTATTGGACAATCGACTCGTTTAACTCATCAACACTCATTGCTATTAGCGTATCTTTTTTCACACACTATTTTACGGGAAAGTGATTGGAAAATGTTCGAAAAATCATCCAAATTCTCGGTGTTTGGTTGAGTTTCCTATTTTCAATCCCGTTTGTTGACGTTTGTTGCTGCAGCTGTCAAATTGTTTTGTTATTTTTTTGCCTCCACCCCCCCACTGCAGCGTATGAACTGCATTGTGCAGGGAAATGGCGCAAATTTGATTATTTGGAATGTCCTGTGGACATTAAAATTTAGGATAATTTCAATAACTCTGTTCAGAGGGACAGCATTGCAAAATCGTAGCTTTGTTTGGTTCAAATGATGGTTCAACTTTATCGCGAAGAGTTTAAAACGCTATATTGCTACGTTTTTACCAACAAAAAACAACGGTAGATTGCGTAAAAATTTAAATAATGTAAACAAAACCAAAAACCCATTGCACCAATTGAAGAAACCTGTGTTGTGAACCTGAACATAAACCGTAACGACAGAAAATGTGCAAAACAAAACAAAAACAAAAACTTCAACAGCTTCAAAACATTCGCCGAGATTGCGCAAAATGTGTGTTGTTTATTGCATATTCGCCCCGGAATGCAGCCGCGTTTGACAGATGTCATCTGTTTCGGAAGCGGGTTTGTTTTTGTTGTTGCTGCTGCCGGTGGCTCGCCGCCAGAGTGAGTGAGCCGGAGCATGTTCAACGCGAGCGAGACAAAAAACAACTTCCTCTTCCCCGCGATCGGTGGAGAACCGTGGAAAAACTGGGAGAGAGTGCTGCCTCGAAGCGCTTTGTTTGGAAAAACAATGCTTTTCTCTCTTAGCGTTCCTACTGTTCTCGCTCTTGTTTGTTTCTCCGCGCAAACAGTGACCTTTCGCACCATCCTGCTCTAGCAACAGCTGTGTGAGGCTTACATCATCGGTTGCAGCCATCGTGCCGTCACGCTTCCTCTCGCTCTCTCTCTCGTGTGTGTACGCGCGCGCGCGAGATATACCCAGCTGTGCCGGACCGTCTTTGTGTGGTGAAAGGAAAACAACAACAAAAGAACACCAAGAACGCGTTTTCCCTACCGTTGTTTCCCTGTTTATCGATCTACGACATCATCGCCGCCACCTCTCTCGCGAGCGAGCGCTTTCTCGTGCGCTCTCACTCTCTCTTTCTGCCGGGAAGTGTCCGGGGACGTGTGCGGTCCCTCTCGCTCGCTCCGTGCGCTTGCGAATCGTTCCCGACGTTTCCTGGCCGAGGGTTCCCGCTGGCGTACACACACCAACCCTTATTATTATTCCCAAGTCTCGAGCGCGCGTCAGTGTTTGGCGACGTGTGCGTCCGTAGTGTGTAATTGTTTTGTGCAACTAATAGGTAGAGGTGGACGAAGAAGGAAGAACAAACCACGAAGAACACTTCAGTGTGCAGCGTTTTTTTTTGTAGCGTCCAAATAGTAGACTTTCATGGCTACGATCCTGTTCATCCTGTGTGTGTCGTAACCAAGCAGCAGCATCATCATCGTCTAGTCATAGTAGTCGTTGCCACCGCCAACATGATCCAGTAGCAGTAATATATCGGAACCGTCTTCCACGGAAAACCACGCGGCCACAAGCGTCACTCCCATTTCTAGCAGGCCATTAATTTGTGGAGCGCCCCTAACGAGGCTTGGATACCGTTGTTTTTTGCTTCAGCCCCTTTCTCCCTGGGTACGTGTGTGGGAGCGTGTGCGCGTGTGTGTGTTCCGCTGCGAGAGTTTTCTTCCACCACATGAATCTTCTTGTGCTCGGTGTTGTTGGTTTGCTCGGCATCGCACGGCATCGTGGTCACCATCGCTGCGCTAGAGAATCTTCACCGTCCTGGCATTAGAGCAGCAACAGAGAGAAGCCAGCAAGAAGAAGACCAACAACAACAGCAAGTGCCGATCGGGGGAGTGACGCGCTTTACGCAGGCTGCCTGAAAAAGCGGACGGCTTGCTCACAAACAGAGTCTTTCTCATCTCCCCGCCTCACGGGCAACGCTCTCTGTCTCTCTATCTCTCTCTCCCCCTCCCTCGCTCCCAGGCGTTGTGCCGTGCCCCTCGTTCCAGTGTGTTCCACTGACAGATTCCCTTTGTTCTCGGGCCCCCGCTCGGACGAGAGAAGGCAACCGCTGGTACGCCAGTCTAGTTGAATGTCACACGCGAACCCACCACATAAAAGTAATACGCGCTTACTGCTCTACAGAAAGTACACAACACATTTCGGATACGGCTATGAGCGGATAAACGTCGGCCAGCAGTGGAGCGGAATATCGAGTTGTGCCGTGCCCCTCGTTCCAGTGTGTTCCACTGACAGATTCCCTTTGTTCTCGGGCCCCCGCTCGGACGAGAGAAGGCAAACGTCAAAAAGACACACGACGGGCCCAAACAACAACAACAACGGGCAGCGGTAGCGCGGTTCGTCGCAGCAAGCGCGTGGTTTTTTGACGGCTGCCGCTAGCGTGCTCCAACGCATGCTGTGTGTCTTCCTAACCCCACCACGCACGGAACGGACGGAAAGCACGCGGTTCGCCGAACGGTCAGCAGTCGGTCGGACTTTAGTTGATCTGATCCACCCGCTACGAAGCTCGTGGGAGCGGACTAGACAACACGGGAAGGGGGAGAGGAGAGAAAGTGCCAAGAAAGTGTTGCGGTGTTGCTGCAGCGCAGAGGTTGGAGTGCCTTGTTTTTGGAAACCAGACCAAAGGCAGGAGGAAGCATCGGCAGCGGTAGCCGCTTCTGGATCACGAGTTGTGCACGGTGCGCTGTTCGCTGCACATTTTATCGATTCGCCGCGTGTCCGCGCGAACGTTATCAGAGGGACATCTTGGGCTGAAAATAGCCTGGCCGACCTCGTTGCAGTTGCGGCGGTGCTGCGTTGCAATCAGTGCAATCTGGGGGCGATACGCTCAGGTGTGAGTGCGTGTGTGTGCGCGCGCAAGAAAACCCCGAAGAAGACGGATAAGGGAAATCGGCGGTGGTAACCACCACCCCGCCAGCACGTCTGCCGCAAGGAGTAGGAAGAAAACCTGCCCCAAGAAGCTCCGTTCGAAAGCTGCTGCATATCTCGTGGATGTGTGTTTGTGTGTGTGTACGGGCCGTGCACATCCACCAGCATAGAGTGTGCGGGAACGAGACGGCACGCTGCCGTTGCATTCGGAAGGGCCCCCACGGGTCGGACGACTAGCGAGTGTCCCGCGGAACGAAAAGCGCAGCGTGCGAGCAGTAACACCTAGTAATCGACGTCCCACTTGCCCCTTAGCGTGGGGGGACGAGGAAAAGGAGGGAAAGGCGATCCCAATTGCGAAAGCGAGACCCAACCATGTACTCTAGCCAGGAGACTTTGTGTGTGAAGACGGGAAGAAGGCGTCAGAGGACATGGAGGAAGGAGTTGTTGCACCGCCAGTCGGTCAATTAAAGCCAGTATAATGAGATCGTGGTAGAGAGGGAGAGAGAAAGAGAAAGTGAGTGAGAGAGAGAGAGAGAGATTCCGAATCGAGCGAATGGTTGAATATAAGTGAGTTTAGAGATTATCTTTGCATAGAACACTACTTCTTTAAGTTACCACCGACTATAGATAACACACGCTCTGATATGCCACGATCATTCTCACAGCGCACTCATCGATCGCCAAAGCCTGCCACCCAAGAATTGCCTCACGTGCACACACTCATACACATACATACAATCACACACACACGTGATACCGATCGATTGACATAAACACCTCCGATTGGAAGAGCATCGAGCATAGCACACTAGATTGAATGAGCCTACCGTTTTTCGTGTGTTGTTTTTTTCAGCAAGGCGCCAACTATTCTCACCAATCACCGCTGAAGCTCTCGAATAGTATGACAAACGATCTCGCCGATGTACCGCTGGTGCGGCAAGTGAAGTCGGCTGCGGCCACCATCGGCAGCGGGCTGCTGCAGAAGCATCATCGCCGCTCGGCGGCGCTGCTGGCCGCCGGCCAACGGTCGCCCTACGCGAAGGATCTCAAACGGGACGGCTCGGGTACGGCTGGAGGATGCTGCGGCTGTTACGGCCGGCCGCAGGTGTGCAACCGGTGTCTGGTGCGGCGGGAGATGGTCGCACCGCGGGCTGGCACCCCCGGCTATCGACCACCCGAGGTGTTGCTGAAGTACCCGCACCAAACCACGGCCGTCGATGTATGGGCCGCGGGCGTCATCTTCCTGAGTCTGCTCGGCAAGGTGTACCCGTTCTTCAGCAACACGGACGACCTGACGTCGCTGGCGCAGATCATCGAGGTGTTCGGGTACGAGCGGTTGCGCGATACGGCCCGCGCCCTCGACCGCACGCTGCTGATCCACGCGGAAACGACCGGCATCAAGCCGCTCAGCTTGCGCAGCCTCTGCCAGCACTTCCGGGCAATCTATCGCCGGCGGGAGATGGGATCGGGCGGTACGGCGGAGGACGACGGTGCTGTGCCGGTTGGGGCTGGGGCCGGGGGTTCCAGCCCACCGGCCACCGGGCGTGATGAGGAAAGCTACGGTGGCTGCAGCAACTGCTGCAAGCCACCGCACGCCTGCCTGTGTCTGGACCGCGATGGTGGTACGGGTGCTGACCGCACCGATTGCGACGAGTACGGCGCGGACGCGTACGATCTACTCGGCCGACTGCTCGAACCCAATCCGCACCGGCGCATCA
>KZ072732.1:1658-12160 GCA_002091845.1 Anopheles cracens | reverse complement strand
AGTAAATCCCTCACGAGCGGAAGTGATAGGTGGACAAACACAAGGGGACGAGCTAAAATTAGATTTTTCGAAACATTGCGGAAAAATTATAAAGAAAAAGCAAGGAAGCCCGACACGTCCGCCCGCGTTCATTTGGTGGCTGCATCCGGGAAACGGTGAGTGGAAATGAAGCTGAGCCGGAAAAGCCGGTTTAAGGACAATCCTATAAATCATTTACTGTCCGGAATCTTCGGAACCACTTCTGACGCTGGCTCTTTTGCTCCTTTTTTCCCAGTGCGAGTGGGAGTTTGCTATTTCTGTTTCGCTTCGAAACACTCGGACACACACACCCACCCACACCGGCGCTCACTCCGACTGACAGACTTATTCCATTTTTACAGTTTTCCACTTTGGCGACTTCTTTTAGCAGGGCGACCAAGTGGAAAGTGAGTCTCGCAGCCCGGCCGTTCCATCGGTCACTCCGTCGGTGTGCGCTGTCAGTATCGGCACATCGACAAAACGTAAACTTTGTGCCACATTCTAGAGCGAGGGCGCACCGAGTCCGCAGTTGCATCCGAATCCGTGCCGTTTTCGTCCACTGCGCGTGTTCGTGTGATGGATTAAAGCCCGGCCAGCCCCAGCACCGAGCCGAGCGTCACGGTGGGCGGCGGAAGTGTAAGTTACAATTTCACAGCCAAGGTCGCCACCGGCTGGCGAGAATTCCGAGGCTATAAAGTCGCCGTGCGGGCGACGGGCGGGGGGACCGAAAAGTCGTTTCGAACTAAGAATAACCGATGCAAGCTTCTTACGGGCGGGCTTGCAGCTTCTTCTGCTACATAACACGAGCCAACCCGGTTGCCGGCATCGTCGGTGGTGGGCCAAAAAGTAACGACGACAGAAAAAAGCCCCCGCTAGTGCCTTAAGCAATAAAAACTACTCTTTGATTCACTCTGCTGCGAAAAGTTTACAGTTTTACACGTCACAACGCGTTCGAGCTCGGGAGTGTTGGCAGCGAGCTGTGGCAGCGGCCAAACTCATCCGCAAGATTGGTTCGGAAACTTTACCTCCCGCAATCTAAGCGCTCGTTACACACCGGCTCAAACCGTCGTCCTCCAACCGTCGGGTTTCGGCTAAATGATCGAAAGGTTACGTTCGGGTCTGGCACGTTAGAGGAATTTGAATTGCTGCAAAGAGCGCCGGTACGGGTGTGCGATAATGCTTTCCATCCCTTCGCCCGTTCTGCTATGCGTTCGGGTTTGCAGCTTCGTTTTGCCACCAAACGGGGAGAAGCTTTCATTTCGGTGTATAATGTAGTTGTGAAAATGCATGCTTTTTGAGAAAGTCTGTTGTACAGTCCATATAGCTGATACGCTTGGAAAGTTCTCTTTTCCTTTTGTGCCAGAGTTTTGAACACAAACTAAGGTATATCTCGTGTCCTAAACATCCATCGTCTTTGGAGATATCGAGAGGGAAATATTTACATTTTGTTATTTTTGCATTGTTAAAGCACGTTCGGATAAAATTTAATTTTATCAGCTCGAAAGTATGCCATCAAACGTATGTCTGAAACGGTAAGCTTCGCAACAAGGCGTTAACAAGGCAAATTTATTAAGCAAATTGATTTTTCCGGCTGATCAGTGCGATACTCGCCTAAAAGTATGCAATGTCTTTTGTACCATTTCCCAATAATGCTTTGAGAATATTTCGAATTTATCGTTCGCGCCGCAAAGTATGCAATTCAGTGTACACAGTCGCACAAGCTTCACCAGTACCAACAGCAAAAGAACGAATTTGTATATAACCTCTACTGAATCGAATAGTATTATCGTCCTTTCACAGTCAATACAGGGTTTTTCAATAAATATGGTGCATGCGTCAGTTGAAGCTCCATGATCGTCAAGCAAAGAATGACAGGCGGCAATTGAACTGAGAACGCCGCGAGCATTCTGCGACTAGCGTGAACATGAACTTCAAGCAGCGTCAATTGAACTAGAATGCCCGAGGAACGGATGGGCTCTGTTCCTGTGCATATCGACGGGTTGAAGAGTTGAAATTTTCCTTAAAACAAAATGAACCGATTACAATAACATACATATACGGATTTTGTACATGAAAAAATTCCGTTTAAATAAAATAATGTTTTTGTAAAGATTCAGCTCAGCGATAGACTAAACTTTTGAAAAACATCATTCAAAAACACTGCGAACGCAAACCAACAGAAAATATGCCATGTTCTGGCAAGTTCTACATGTTGGCGGCTTCTTTTTGCTGTTTGGGAATTCGCGTGTATATACTGTTAGCTTGCGTTCGCAGTTCAATGTTTTTGAATGATGTTTTTCAAAAGTTTAGTCTATCGCTGAGCTGAATCTTTACAAAAACATTGTGTTATTCAAACGGAATTTTTCATGCACAAAATCCGTATATGTATGTTATTGTAATCGGTTCATTCAGTTTTAAGGAAAATTTCAACTCTTCAACCCATCGATATGCACAGGAACAGAGCGGAACCATCCGTTCCTCGGGCATTCTAGTTCAATTGACGCTGCTTGAAGTTCATGTTCAAGCTAGTCGCAGAATGCTCGCGGCGTTCTCAGTTCAATTGCCGCCTGTCATTCTTTGCTTGACGATCATGGAGCTTCAACTGACGCATGCGCCATATCTATTGAAAAACCCTGTATGGCAATAAACACAATACAAGTCCCAGCATGTAGTGTTGATACATTCGTTCTGTTATGACTCAACTATTATACTATTACCAATGCGACAAGATCGACATATGTTATTATTGAATAAACAATGGAATTGTCTTTGTTAGTATATTCAAGTGAGACATTTACTCGGTAGATGATATACTTTGAGGCTAAAAGACAAAAAATACGCCAAATATTATGCAACCTTCAGTACATCATTCTCATTTAATACTGTATTACGAATAGTTTCTTCTGGCTCATGTGTCCCATATGGATTATTTACTAACGAATAACCTTAATAATCATTAGTTAATCAGTTTCATAATGCTACTAGCACACCTTAATTAGAGTTTCTTACGCTTTGAAGGCAAGGTCTTCTTCAAATCGGCAACGTACGACGTACATTAACAGTCTAAATTTGCATTGCATTATCGCAGACAAAGATGCTAGTAATTCGAATGGAAAATAATAAGCAAACTTTTCCGACCTAGCAATAACATTAATAATATATCATATGTAGTCCAATGACACGAGCTATTTTTGTGCCCTATGTACGAAAGCGAAACCTGGCCGATCGAAACGAGCTCGAGTTCATTTAGTGCCATTATTCATACCGATGACAATAACCGTACCAGGTGCATCCTGGCTGTATGAATCCCTAAACGCTCACCACCACACGGAGATAATGGCACCCGTGTATTCGTGTACAGAAGATGCAACTTTGATGACTGACAACTTCCGCCGAATGTGCAGCCGACTGCATCGCATAAGAATGTTACGCAAAAACCCCCGAATGGAGCCACACGCAGCGAGTCTCCACGACTCGAAGGCACCCATAAAACGGCTCCATCTTTGTGGCTTTTGGATCGCGCTTGTCTCCTCCTTTCCACGCCAGGTCTCCGCACGGATGCGATCGGGTTTTATCCACTGGAAAGCAATAAAGCCACTGCCAATCTTCCAGTGGAGCATTGCTCGCTTCTCCCTCGCTGCCGGCAATCCACCGTGTCAAACAACAATTAGATACTATCTACGAGCCTGTCACATTACTTTGCCGGGATCGAAAGAGCGCCCGGGGGTTAAGACGGGTTGAAGAGTTGAAATTTTCCTTAAAACAAAATGAACCGATTACAATAACATACATATACGGATTTTGTACATGAAAAAATTCCGTTTAAATAAAATAATGTTTTTGTAAAGATTCAGCTCAGCGATAGACTAAACTTTTGAAAAACATCATTCAAAAACACTGCGAACGCAAACCAACAGAAAATATGCCATGTTCTGGCAAGTTCTACATGTTGGCGGCTTCTTTTTGCTGTTTGGGAATTCGCGTGTATATACTGTTAGCTTGCGTTCGCAGTTCAATGTTTTTGAATGATGTTTTTCAAAAGTTTAGTCTATCGCTGAGCTGAATCTTTACAAAAACATTGTGTTATTCAAACGGAATTTTTCATGCACAAAATCCGTATATGTATGTTATTGTAATCGGTTCATTCAGTTTTAAGGAAAATTTCAACTCTTCAACCCATCGATATGCACAGGAACAGAGCGGAACCATCCGTTCCTCGGGCATTCTAGTTCAATTGACGCTGCTTGAAGTTCATGTTCAAGCTAGTCGCAGAATGCTCGCGGCGTTCTCAGTTCAATTGCCGCCTGTCATTCTTTGCTTGACGATCATGGAGCTTCAACTGACGCATGCGCCATATCTATTGAAAAACCCTGTATGGCAATAAACACAATACAAGTCCCAGCATGTAGTGTTGATACATTCGTTCTGTTATGACTCAACTATTATACTATTACCAATGCGACAAGATCGACATATGTTATTATTGAATAAACAATGGAATTGTCTTTGTTAGTATATTCAAGTGAGACATTTACTCGGTAGATGATATACTTTGAGGCTAAAAGACAAAAAATACGCCAAATATTATGCAACCTTCAGTACATCATTCTCATTTAATACTGTATTACGAATAGTTTCTTCTGGCTCATGTGTCCCATATGGATTATTTACTAACGAATAACCTTAATAATCATTAGTTAATCAGTTTCATAATGCTACTAGCACACCTTAATTAGAGTTTCTTACGCTTTGAAGGCAAGGTCTTCTTCAAATCGGCAACGTACGACGTACATTAACAGTCGAAATTTGCATTGCATTATCGCAGACAAAGATGCTAGTAATTCGAATGGAAAATAATAAGCAAACTTTTCCGACCTAGCAATAACATTAATAATATATCATATGTAGTCCAATGACACGAGCTATTTTTGTGCCCTATGTACGAAAGCGAAACCTGGCCGATCGAAACGAGCTCGAGTTCATTTAGTGCCATTATTCATACCGATGACAATAACCGTACCAGGTGCATCCTGGCTGTATGAATCCCTAAACGCTCACCACCACACGGAGATAATGGCACCCGTGTATTCGTGTACAGAAGATGCAACTTTGATGACTGACAACTTCCGCCGAATGTGCAGCCGACTGCATCGCATAAGAATGTTACGCAAAAACCCCCGAATGGAGCCACACGCAGCGAGTCTCCACGACTCGAAGGCACCCATAAAACGGCTCCATCTTTGTGGCTTTTGGATCGCGCTTGTCTCCTCCTTTCCACGCCAGGTCTCCGCACGGATGCGATCGGGTTTTATCCACTGGAAAGCAATAAAGCCACTGCCAATCTTCCAGTGGAGCATTGCTCGCTTCTCCCTCGCTGCCGGCAATCCACCGTGTCAAACAACAATTAGATACTATCTACGAGCCTGTCACATTACTTTGCCGGGATCGAAAGAGCGCCCGGGGGTTAAAGTTATGACACGGTCGACCCCGTTCGCGGCCCGTTTTACTCCCTGCCCAGCGAGTGCGGCGAGCGCTCTATCTCTCGCGGTCGATCGAGATCACTTTGCCCATTACTTTGGACGTGCGGCACAGTTGAGCCGGGCGCCGCACTTATCGCGGACAAATTATCGGTCGGTCTCTGTTCTTGCGCCCGGTTACAGACCGCTTCTGGGTCACTTCCGCTGGAGGACGCGAGCACATTTCGCACGATGAAATCGACAAATTTCACACGTCCGGCGCACCGTACACGACGATCCCACAGAAAAAGAGGTGCATTCCGATGGACTCCCCCCAAGCCCACGTGCTCGCACAGAAGCGGTCGATAAACGTTCGAACGGTATTCAGTGTTCGATCCGCAGTATACACTTCTGTACACCGCTGCAGAATAACAGACACACTCACACACGCCTACACCATTTTCTTTCGAACTGCTCCAACGGAAAAGGGGTTTCTTCGTGTGATTTCTACCTTCCCGGGGCACCGAGCGCCGGAATTCCGACGTGCCCTACGAGCAGCAGCGCCACTGCCAGATCCACCGCAGTGCGAATGATACCGCATAAATTTTGCATAATTCTCCCATCAATCCCATCCTTCGCATTTGTCCTGGAAGGCGCATACGGGGAAGTGACCCCCTCGGTGGAGAAGGATGAGAAGCCTTCTGGGTGGTGCAAGCGCTATCGGAGTCGCATTCGTGTGTCCGGTTTTTGGGATCGATTCCATTCCGAATTCTTGCGGTACGGTAGGGAGTAGGGCCGATACCCGATGGTATGCCACCGTGCACGACTCCGCTGGCACAATGTGCAACGGTGCGGAGTCGGAGTCGGTTGGGCCGGAAGCGGGACAGTTCGGTGATCGGGCTGCAACTGCAGCGTATGGGCTCGGGTGCGGCTGATGAGTGCTGAATTTTAAAATTCAATAACAGACAGCCGTCGTCTTCGCGTTGAGGCGATTTATCGACGACCCGGGTGGTCTGGCTGAAGGGATTACGGAGGGAGAACTAAACGATTAAAAAAGGGCAGTATCTTATCCCGAGAATGAGATCGGACAGTTGTTGATTTGTGAAACTTTAAGCTGTAGTAGCTGTTTGCTTTGGAGCAGTCGTGCGGTTTGCAGCTTGCCGCAGTGGCCTCACACACGGCAGGTAGTGAGTTCCGACTAGTGATGTGCGCTCCGGCTCGGAATCATGACTCCGATCCGATCCGGAGCTGGAGTGACTCCGATCCGATCCAAAAGATTGAACAAAATGATTCCGCGCTCCGGATTAATCGGATCAGGATCGCTCTGGAGCCCTCCGGATCGCTCAGGAGCATTCGGAGCATGGGGATCGTATGTAATTTTTCAATGTATTTATTTTATTTGATTATGAATTGAAATGAAGATGGGAAGAACTGTAGGCAGAGTAGCGCCCCCTCAAAGTGTCACGGTACCGAACGGAACCAATTTTGTACGGTTTGAGGCATTTTTGTGTCAAGGACACTCCCGTCAAAATTTGGCACCAGTGACTAGAATGACGTTAAGTTCTATTAATCAAATTAGCCGTCAAGTTTTCGATGCGATTTTGTAATCCCGGATATTCCTGTATCCTTGAGTGGTGATATTCACGCTCGTACTATGCGTAGTGGTGAAAATCCAATAAAAACAATTACGCAAGCCATAAACTTTGAATTGAATTATTTTATCGCCTTTGCAGCAGTATTTCTCGCGCACATCACACTATCAAGCAAAGTTTCTTTCGATACGTAGAAGGCTGTTGCAATGGAATGCAAAATTTTCTAATCTGAAAGAATCACAGATTTTTTTAACCCCAATTTCTCATATACGTTCTTCACGATATCACACAAATCACACAAACCCACCCGCTGGTATACCTGTTTGACAACTTGTCACACTGGGAACACAGGACCTGAGAGAAAAATCGATAGTCCCTTCGGTCTACATTAAGTTAAAAATCTGCCTCGAATTCTACATCATAATTTATGACCTTCATATTCCCCCCGGCTGCGTTGTGGAATCGAGCGTCCCGGTCGCTCGTTACGTAATCGGTCCAACTTTTCCACGCCAAGTTCTGGCACGGTCGCGGCAACGCGAGACAGTGATATGGGCTGTGCGCGGATCTCTGCGAACGTGTCGCTGCGACGACGAAAGTTTCCCCACTCGCCCCGATGGACGGGATGGTTCGGTAATTATTTGCAACTTGTTTCGTTCGCTGCACCGAACTGCTTTCGATCGATTATTCGGTTGATTTTCTGACGACGCGGCGGTGCGAATTTCGCAGCCGAAACGTTCTAAAAATAGAAACTACCCGCTAGTGTCCTGGGAACCATCCCGGAGGGAAATGTTTGTGAACGTGCCAAATACAGCATTGGTTTAGTACGGTCACGCATTCCTCTCTGTGTTGGTACGCTACATCCGCCCAAAAGTATGCAAACTGCATGACAGATGCACTTTTTTCGGCGCAACACATCGGCTGGGTGAAATTTCCCTAAGCTGTACAGCTGTTGATCAGCTACCAATTAACTGATAATAGCTTTATCTGCTTTTGTAGGGTTTGCCAACAAGGAATTGTTTTGATTGATACCGAACCAGGTTGATATCTGGCAAATCAGGCAAATTTGTAAAGCTTTAACAACAAACGTTGTTACACTGCACATTGTGTACTTATTGGTTGGCTTTTGTTACATTCAACGCTAAACTGAGCAAAGTAAGGTTTCAAATGCGTTATTAATCCTTTCTAATCCTATCAGACCTAAGAACGATATCTTTCTTAAGTGCTTTGTGTAACTTAACTCCAACATGTCTTTCTGGTAGCATCGAGCATCGAAATCTGAATGTATAATGATATATTCAAAGTTGAAAATAAAGGTTCGAATGAGACGCAATAGCGCCGTAACATAGCTGGCATTTCGGTAGTGATATAACATATGAAGTGAACTCGAATGACTGTTTAAACGTATAATAGCGCCATTATTGGACCATCACATAGGTTTCATCAACCTAAACAAAATACGTTTAAAAGCTAATCTTACGAAACACTTGAAAAAATATTGTGAAAAATCCTCACGAATTGTTCTTTGTCAGGGCAAATTGTTTTTATCGCTGAGAACCCAAATTGTATTCTAAATTATGATATGCGCTCACTCACCCGTCCGTTTGTTACTGTATATTCATCTGTCCATATATGCTGAGTTCATTACACTCTAATTTCGAGCCCGTGTTGAACTAGTGTCAGTTTCCGTTTAGCCTATCGAGTTCATTTCTGGGAAAGTGATCAAGATGACTAAATTGTAAACTTGGAATGCATCTAAATTCCCAACAAATATTATTTACCCAAATCTCCATCAACTGTTCCCAAAACAGTAAGCACTGTTTTGGGATAAGACGCTTCTTTCAGAAGAACTAACAGGAATACGAAGATAGGAAGATAAGTTATAGATAAGTTATATGCATTGCAAACATTTTAACATTCTTAAATCGATTTTTTTGAATTAGTTATATTGATTTTTTGTGAGTTTTATTTTCTATTCCCCTTAAACTGACAACCGGGCTAGCAGCAACTTGAAATGCTAATAACTTTGTAATGCGTATTTAAATTGAGTTGAAACCTTCGAGCAAAAAGTAGCACTACTTATCTAGTTAATTTATCTTTTTAATGTGACTTTCTTTCTTCCTCCGTTTTATTTTTATCTTTCGTCAAAGAAGTGCCCATTTTTTAAAGACGAGCACCTTTGGATTTTTTTTATTTTTTTAGTACTTTATCACAATTTAATCTTCAAAAGCTCTTTACAGGAGAAGAGCATACAAATTGATATTTATGCTAAATTTTACAGATTTTTCGTATGAGTAGTTTATCAATGAGAAAATTTTTAAGATGAATAAAGTCAACACGGTGGTCAAATAATGGTGGTATAACGTTTGCGGAAGTCAGTTAACTTCACATATTGTGCTATAGCACCATCGAAATGCCAGCATTGTCTGAAAATCGTATTGAAAAATTCGAATTTAGTTATAAGTAAATCGAAATGTCGTTCTTCTATGCATTCCAGAAAGAAATTCTTGATAAAAAAAAATTCAAAGCACTAAAAAAAGGAAAAAATTCTGAGGACTAAAAATATGCATTCGAACACTGATTTTCGAAAAAAAAAATGACCCCTTTTTAATCAATAAAAACAAGAAAACGGAGAAAAGCAGAGAGCCGCGATAAACAGATTAAGAAACTAGAATAGTTAATGTACGTTTTACTTGAATGGTTGAACTACACAGCAATACGCATTAAAAAGTTATTCGCGTTTGAAGTCGCTGGCTACCCGGGTAGCCCGGTTGTCAGGAATGTGTTGTGTTTTTGGTTGGTAGAGAAAGGGTTAAAGCTTCTTTTGTCCGGTTGCTTTCTAGATTACCGACTGGAGAATTAACCGACCGTGTACTGCAGATTGCATACTTGTAGGCGCAAATTTTCTTTATCATCCTAAAGGTATGCAATGTGCATGACAAACGTTTTCTTAACCCTTTCTGGATTATTTACCGATTTCCGCCAAAAAGTATACAATCTTTAAGCGGAGAATTAACGAATTAATTGTTCATCAACAGTTGTTTCGCTTCGCTTCAAGCCCGGCTAGCGCCCGGCGGAATGAATCTATTTTCACTTCCGGTGCGTTCACGTCACCGAACTCCTTGGGAAACGTTTTGCGCCCGGCCGTGTTCAATCGTTGGCAAATTAGTAGTGCCCCGCATCCGATCCGGTTAGATAATTGATTGCTTCTCCGGCGCTCGTAGGCGAGCGGAACGAAACAATACATCCATCTCCTTCGATCATTAATTGCGATGCCTCTCCCGATCACAAACAGGCCGCGGAACCGGGACCGCGTGGTGGTGTGCCAGCACTGAAACGAACGATAAAGAAAACTCCCACGAGGGATAAACCGCTGCGCCATAAACCAGTACGCCTCCGCGTGCCTAGTCCCATCCAGGCACGACAATCACTACGGCAA
>KZ072731.1:273261-299665 GCA_002091845.1 Anopheles cracens | reverse complement strand
CTACCAAATCGTACTTAAGTTATTTGAACATAGTTTTTATCAAAAGCATGAGGTCAAAATCATTGAAAATTAGTTAATGGTATGTCGAAAGTTATCGTTTAAATTTTTTTATTATATCAATTTATATGAAATATAAATTGTTTAAATAATAAAACTACAATGTACAGATTATTAAAAACTGTATCGACGGGCTGGGTCGACCTTTGGACGGACGATCGGCCCCATCGGATGCGATCATATAATTCCACCCTCGCTGGGTCAACCCCCTTTTAGCTGGTTACAGCTGGTGCTGTGGCTCCCGGGGATGATGTTACGAACGGAGAGAAAAGGGCAGAGGGATAGTATCACGGTGTAACACGTTGTAGGGCGACAATTTATCAAAAAATCAGCTATTACGTTAGCCGTAACAAGGGGAAAAAGCAATAAACAATCATTGGAAGGAACACAAACAGGCCAGGAGCCATAATTGGGACACGGAAAAGATCGCAGCAAATGGGGAAGAACCGCCTCGAAATGGGACGGCCAGCTGTAGCCGTCTTGAATAGGATGGATTATGGTTTATGATTCATGATTTATTGGACTATGCCTATTTTTGTCTGATTTGGTGATCGACGTTTGTGGTTGTGCACAACACAAGGTTACCCAATGGAAATAGATATACATGTAAATATCTCAAATATCATATCTCCTTACAAATTTTCTTCTAGGATGCGTGTAAGATACTTCAAAAAGAGGATGAAACCTGCTTCAAACTAGTTTTGAACTAGCATCAATTTTTCATCTAGTGAGAATTGTTTGGTATTCCTGCTCGACCTATTGTTTTTTTATATTAATTTTCTACCAAATCGTACTTAAGTTATTTGAACATAGTTTTTATCAAAAGCATGAGGTCAAAATCATGAAGACAGACGAGACCGAGATCCCCCCCCCCTCGGCCCAGGCTGGTGGCGGAGGTCTTTGTGGTCATTGTGGCATCCGGACGTCCTTCACAGGGTTGCAACAAATCGATCGGCCCGATTGGAGCAGCGTGACATGCGCAAAACTGGATCAAATCGTGTAGCAACCCGCTGACGTACCGCGCTCATGTGCCTTGACTTTAGAGTTTGTTATGCTGTGCCGTGTGCGCTGCATCTGTCCGTGTGTGAGTGTACATTTGTCCCATTAATTCATCGCCGCCGGCTAAGAAACGGGTTCCGGTAGAATGGATCAATGAGGGAGGTCTTTATATTATTTCACACAGTCGGACACTGTTGGATAATACTTCCCCGCAGAATGGTCCGCTCGATGGGGTGGAATTGTGCAACGAGTGTATCGCTTGGGTGGTTTTGCAATACTCTGCGGCGTTCTTGACAATGAAAGTATGGCTGTTACCGGATTAGAGTGCATGTCATTATGTAAATCCTGATCGATTCCACTGTCAAAGACGCAATCGGTCATACTTGAGGGTACATAAAGTTTTCGGTTTTTACATACCCTTTTGAATTATTCCGAAATATTATTCTAAAACACTGATTGCAAAGTTATTATTTCATTGATTATAGCCTAATTTACTCTCATATATTAGCAACAACAACAGATATCCCTGTTTTTGTCCAATATCAAGAATAGTTGGTCAGAAAAAAATCCATAGTCAAATTTATGAATACATCTGTTTTATCATTTATTTAGTAGCTATTTATTAGCTGTTTATTCACTACCTAAACTAATTTTACAATTTACATAGGTTGTTTTGTCTATTTAGTTTTAATCTATGTCTAAATTATCCCTATTTATTTATTTATCTATGTCTATGCTCATTAATTATATGTAGCTCGCGAAATATTTTAACGTGCTGATTGTTTTCTTTAGATACCTCATAAAAAATTGGGGAAAATGCAAATCCTTCGTAACGAAATTATATTTCCGACTGTCTTTTCTAATTCGGATTTGGGGACTCCAATTATTGATAAAGTGTTTTAACTATTAAAAAAAACTATGATATTTTACTGGAATAAGATTTTACCGATTTTTCATAACTATAGAGCAATTTCCACAAGAATATGAAGAAACTAGTTGAAATTTTTGATAAAATTGAGTTTAGATACACTATGAGATGAATCATGAAACGGGTTATATAAATTTGTTAACACCCGAATCGATCCTGTCCTAAAACACTCTTTTGCATTCGAAATGCTAAAAAAGATTATATTAAAATACGCTTTTCATGACAATATTTTCATGAAATTTGCTTGAAAATACATAAATTGTCCTAGATGTGATAATGATTTCTATTTTTTCTAATTTCCATCTACTTTTTTATACTGAAATATGAACATAATTGATTAATAATGGACTGTGCTACGCTTTTTGTAATAAAACAAGATTTCTGAGATAATCCAATCAAAATATGCGTATCTTTTTCAATAAAGATAATGTAACGTTTTCCTATTTTGTAGAAGATTGCAAGTGGTAAGGCAGGAAGAAAATTAAACCAAAAATACGAACTAAAATAAAGTTTCTAACATGTCATAATTGTCTCAAGTGTCAAAATTGCCAAGTTGTTAAATGGTTTAGTTTGAAAACAGTCCTTCGTACAATAAATTAGCAACTAAAGTTATATCAAGAGATCTATACTTAAAAATCAAAAGTTGTATTGTTCTTTCCTAAAATTTAACCGTTACAATTGCACGTTTCTACTTTGTAACTCACAGTCGGACACTGTTGGATAATACTTCCCCGCAGAATGGTCCGCTCGATGGGGTGGAATTGTGCAACGAGTGTATCGCTTGGGTGGTTTTGCAATACTCTGCGGCGTTCTTGACAATGAAAGTATGGCTGTTACCGGATTAGAGTGCATGTCATTATGTAAATCCTGATCGATTCCACTGTCAAAGACGCAATCGGTCATACTTGAGGGTACATAAAGTTTTCGGTTTTTACATACCCTTTTGAATTATTCCGAAATATTATTCTAAAACACTGATTGCAAAGTTATTATTTCATTGATTATAGTGCATAACACCCTTTCCCGATCCAGGCCGTTCCTGGTGTGAGTCGCAGTATCTGGGTTTTTTTCTTCCTGTTCAGACAACACCGACTGCGAATTTTGCTAACCTTGACGGTCACCTTTCGACTGTTGACCTTTCCGGGAAGGTTTTGATTGTTTTTTTTTATTTTCACGATTCTTTGCTATCGTAATCCATTTTAACCTGCGCCACAAGTGTTCCCGAACCGTCGAACAGTGTCCTGTCTCCTGTCTGGAGCATGGAGAACCGAACAGGCTCGCGGTTAATAGTTTTTCATTCCGTTTTCAAATGTATAATTTGATAGCGTCATAAATCTCACCGTAAATTATCATGCGGGAAGAAATGGAGAAGGCATGTGCAAAGTTCACTTTATAGCCCAGAAGAAATGAGGGTGGAAGAGAATAGGAAAAAGCTTGGGTTTTTAGTGTTTTGGTTGACCAAATTGACCTGCTAGATTGGAGAGGTCGATGATCCTCGGAATTGAGGGCCCGAGTTGGCTGTTTTCAGAGGAGAAAAAGCCTATCAAATCGATTGGATAGTGAAGATAAAAACATCTGTATGTGATCGAACGGACAAGGCAAAATAAAAAGGCGAACCTATCATTTACACACGTTGGACTGTCTCAAGAAATCGCCACACGATCCAAGCAGAATGCAAGGAGATCTATACTTAAAAATCAAAAGTTGTATTGTTCTTTCCTAAAATTTAACCGTTACAATTGCACGTTTCTACTTTGTAACCTTCTTCCGCTAGGATCATGAGCAAGACCAACCGCCTTTTCAAATTGTCACGTCCCGGTGCTGGTGCATAAATCATCGCTTCGTCTCGTATGCTCCAAGCGGCTGATGCTGATGCAGATGATGATAACTTACGATGCTAATGAATTGCATGAATGAATGGAAGTTAATTGAACCATCCAAGCACGAGCGCGCGCGCCCGCTCCACACGGCACAAGGAACATGTTGGGCGCGAAGAGATGACGAAACGTGTATAAATCATTCATCTATTCGCGCTAGCCGCGCTAGGCTTGCGGTAGTTGCAGCCGTACCACAACCACCTGGCCGCAACGTGCAGATGCAGTATCTTTCCGCTGCATCCGCCCGGCAATCAAGATGGTTCTCGCATTCGGAACATCCGCTGAATGGCGCGCTGCGAGCGTCGGTTGGTCAAATGATCGGGCGGATCAGATACAGTTTTTTGAGGCCATTTTCATGGCTTGAACCGGGTGGAGCGATGGTGGAGCGGGAGGAGGAAAAATTGCAAACAAGTGCGAAGGTCTTCGTGGTCGGTGGCCGTTGGGATCCGTTACGCCCCTCCGAAGACCTGTGTCTAATCCAATTCAGGTGTGACTTCAATCGACGATTGTCATCGGAAAATCGGTGTGACCAACGCAATTAGGAATGTCGGCAGCGATTTGTCGCTATATGTCTCTCGCACATTGTTTTGCTCAGCTTTTGCCAAAGCCTACTTCCTCTTCAAGCGGTTTTTATCTGTATTTCAAACAACTTTTAAATCTTGCGACCTTGACTTGCTTTTGGGGTCCCCTACGAAAATTAGCGAAAAGCTACCCGTGGGGTGGCAAAGGTAGCTCTAATAATGAATTTTATGACCTTTTTCCATTCCGGCATCATTATGACCGCAAGCCGATTGGCTGCTAATTAGCGATGAGCCTCTCGACGGCGCGGCACGAGCTGGTGGGTTTATGAATATTGTTCGCACGTTTCGTGTTTCGTGTTATTTTTATAGATATCTTAAAACCTGCAGCAGCCGGTCTATAATGCCGTGATGCACTGTTTCGATTGCGAAATATTGGTTAACGAAAAAAATATCAATAAAAGCTGTGCGACTGAATATCGTAACAGAGCGAATGCAGTCCTGCAGGCAGCACACGACGGAAGCAGCGACGTTGGGCAATTGAGCATCGCTTGCAACATTTGCCGGTGGATTGATCGAGCAATAAATGGAGATTTGAGATAATGTTCATTATCTCTCTCCTATAATCACTCGGCGATACCAAACGCGGTTGCCAAAATCGCGCCACGTATCGTTTCCCCCCTTCGGGTGGTGGGAGTCACTTTCATTGAATTCGCCACACGCGTCTAGAAATCCGATTGGGAATGGTTTTATTGTTTGTTACCCTTGCGGGATAACCTCCCGCACGCAATAACGCGCGATCGTAAAATGTTTATCACGGTGCAATTTCCCTTTTTTTACCCGCGAGCTGACATAACTGCTCAACGAGCTTAACGCCAGCGGTTTATCAACCATATGGTGCAGAGGTAGCGCTGCGCCGGTGGCATAGATATTTGGTTTCGTTTACTTTCTTGCCCACCGGTTCCTTCCTCCTGGCGCAAGGTCAACGGGTCAGTGGTGCGTTTCGGGTAAATTACGATCGAATGCGGCGTTCACTATCCGTGCCCTTGGATTAGACTATTTTGTGGGATATGCCTTAAAGGAGCCCGACCGAATTGGCGTCTGGGTGGCCGAGTCGGGACGAGTTCTTTTGCGCCTGTTACATATAAGGCTAAGAACTATAATATAGTTTTGTGAGTTTCATGTTTTCAAGTGTATATAATTTTGTTGGTTCAATAGGAAGTTCAATAAGGTTTGTCATCTTATACAGTTTTTAATAATCTGTACATTGTAGTTTTATTATTTAAACAATTTATATTTCATATAAATTGATATAATAAAAAAATATACAGTTTTTAATAATCTGTACATTGTAGTTTTATTATTTAAACAATTTATATTTCATATAAATTGATATAATAAAAAAAATTAAACGATAACTTTCGACACACCATTAACTAATTTTCAATGATTTTGACCTCATGCTTTTGATAAAAACTATGTTCAAATAACTTAAGTACGATTTGGTAGAAAATTAATATAAAAAAAAACAATAGGTCGAACAAGAATACCAAACAATTCTTACTAGATGAAAAATTGATGCTGGTTCAAAACTAGTTTGAAGCAGGTTTCATCCTCTTTTTGAAGTATTTTACACGCATCCTAGAAGAATATTTGTAAGGAGATATGATATTTGAGATATTTGCATGTATATCTATTTCCATTGGGTAACCTTGTGTTGTGCACAACCACAAACGTCGATCACCAAATCAGACAAAAATAGGCATAGTCCAATAAATCATGCAATCATAAACCATAATCCATCCTATTCAAGACGGCTACAGCTAGCCGTCCCATTTCGAGGCGGTTCTTCCCCATTTGCTGCGATCTTTTCCGTGTCCCAATTATTGCTCCTGGCTCCTGGCCTGTTTGTGTTCATTCCAATGATTGTTTATTGCTTTTTCCCCTTGTTACGGCTAACGTAATAGCTGATTTTTTGATAAATTGTCGTCCCACAACGTGTTACGCTGTGATACTATCCCTCTGCCCTTTTCTCTCCGTTCGTAACATCATCCCCGGGAGCCACAGCACCAGCTGTGACCAGCTAAAAAGGGGTTGACCCAGCGAGGGTGGAATTATATGATCGCATCCGATGGGGCCGATCGTCCGTCCAAAGGTCGACCCAGCCCGTCGGCTGACCCGAGGGAAACCAGTGCAAACATTCACTGGAACCGGCGCAATTGCTGCCACCGTTCAATGAGAGGCGGTGGCAGCAATTTCTCAGTTCAAATGTCAGCCGAATAAGAAGCGGTTGTAGCCGAGAGGGGCGACGCATATCCAGCGCTACTGCTGCTGTTCTCGGCCACCAGGTGACGGTTTGCGTAACTCCAAACTTCGCCCGACCTCTGTCCTCGCACAGGCGCACGCCGCGAGTATGCGGCAGACAATTAGCGATAAATTATGCTCTACATGAACATAATTTAACCGACGCGACCAGCGAGTCAGTGCGTCCATGTGCGTGTGTGTGGGGTTCGATCGTCCGTTTGGTGCGCGTGATCATCTTCAGCGTCGAATGGGGTGCGATTGGGGGAGGGAAAAAGTACTAACTCTGCCTAATTAACGCTTGGAAGCTGTGGCTATGTGTAATCGTGTTTGTGAATGTATTTGATTCGCTGGCCTTAAAGGTCATGCCGGCGTGGAAGTGAATGCACGATGCGGGTTTGAATAAATTGGAAAAGGTGCGCAGTTGTAGAATGAGCGTTTTAAAAGCGTTTCAAGAAATATTCTTCCAACGGTCTCTCTTCCATAGGTCCATTTCCATTTAAATTAGAGACTTTTCGACTGCGATTTTAGTGTTAATAACAGACTCAACTGAGGTCTTTCGAACTGCAAACAAGACTCTTCTATCCTTGGGTTTAATCCATGAGATAACCTTCGTTATCCAGATCGAATGGGATATCTTTTTGTTGCTGGCACCAGGAAATGTGATGAAACTAGTGAGATATATGTACTTTGTTTGCTAGGTTTAATTGGAATGTCCCGCGCATTTTGAGGCCAATTCCGCGCGAGCGGGCAGTAGGAAGAAAAACAAAACGCAAGACACTAAATCATCTCCTCGCTTGGGACACGCGGCGCACGGAGGGAATTGAGAAGCGCCGTCGAGGATGGCATTTCATAAACACGTGTGCCCGAATACACACACACGCGCACGGCACACTTACCCACCACTAGAAGCTGTATTGGGGACTGAAACACGAAGTTGATTCATTTGTTGTTAGTTTTACAGCTAGTCGGTGAGGATGCTGGCTCGTGCGAGTGGTCAAGTTCGTCGCTAGAGCCGCAACACCATTGGCAGAAGTTAATGTGCGATCGGCGATGGAACCGCTGGTAGTATGTTTATGCTTCGCTAACTGCCGTACATCATCGTTCCGAGGAGAGATGTGATTAGCGTACGCGTAATAGATTGATTGGGAGTTGATGAGGAAGAATCGGAAAATTACTACACGATTCGTTTCGATCGTGGATAGGAATTTGGAATTGGAATCGATCGAAGCAATTCGTTATGCCTACTTGGGGGACGACCGGTAGGAAAATGTTGATCATGCCATGGCGGCCCTTAATGGTGCTTAATATTTCAATCGGAGAAAGACTTATGCAGCATCTAAACTAGTTCAGCAAATTGACTATAGAACTATATGTGGAAGTTCGTTACAATATGTTTCCAGTATGCTGCATTATGCCATGATTCACAATGAACAATAATAAATCAAAGTGGGACCATTGTGCATTGAGAAACAATCCCAAATAAATGTGTCTGCTATGCTGATTTCAAACTGCTGGAATGTTCCGTCTGTGGCCAAACGTAAGATAAGTCCAATTTTCCGTCTGATCCCACAGTTTCCAAAATCAATCGAGGTCATCAAGCTAGCCGGCAACTATTTTTGATACAATTATAAACGAGGGCCCGCTTCGCCCATCGCCATCGTTTATATAACGTTTCCCATCCATTCTCGGGTGCGATAACGCCCCGATGGACAGATAAATCGAGGGCTTCATTTTTCCTCGCTTAATTAACCACTAAATACACCATTTACGCTCATTGCGAGATAATCTCGTGCCAAACCGGCGATCATCTCCAGACATTGTTTCATCACCACCAACCGCAGGGCTCCTTCGGTTGTTTCGTTACGCGTTCAAGGTTCATCTCTTGGGCCGCTGGTGGTCCAATAGCCGACGGTCCACTTCCCTCTGGGGCCATTTGAGGCACAATTATTGGTTCGGGCCAGCGAACAGATGGTGGATTTCCTCGTTCCCATGCATTCCGGCGTGCGCGATCGAGAGCCGATAGGGAAGCGATGGGCAATCGACGCATCTTGCGTCCCTCAGAACGGTTCCATTCTTGCTGGTGCCACCGTCGCCAAACTGTCTGCCTTATTTATCTACTTCTCCTTCTCTTGTTTCAATGTGGCGACCTACGTGGTCATATCTGTCATCTTACGAACATACTAGACTTATTTAAATTATTCTATCTGTATAGTCCCTTCTTACTATGGAGATACAGTCCAGATAGAATTGTAGTACTGGTCTGGGATTGGAACGACAGGTATTTTAATAAAAAGGTGACTTTTGCTATATAGCTATGCAACTAGAGACAGAAGTTGACTTCTTGAGGGTGGCAGACCTATAACCTTTGTAATCTGTTTTGCATATACATCAAGCATCTGTTCGGAATGTATTCAATCGTACAATCGTCAGAATGTAATAGTTTTTGTGTTATTCGATAATTCGACTAAATCCAATGTAGGAATTAACGGTGGCCTATGATCATGCCATGGCGGCCCTTAATGGTGCTTAATATTTCAATCGGAGAAAGACTTATGCAGCATCTAAACTAGTTCAGCAAATTGACTATAGAACTATATGTGGAAGTTCGTTACAATATGTTTCCAGTATGCTACATTATGCCATGATTCACAATTAACAATAATAAATCAAAGTGGGACCATTGTGCATTGAGAAACAATCCCAAATAAATGTGTCTGCTATGCTGATTTCAAATTGCTGGAATGTTCCGTCTGTGGCCAAACGTAAGATAAGTCCAATTTTCCGTCTGATCCCACAGTTTCCAAAATCAATCGAGGTCATCAAGCTAGCCGGATGAGCTGTTCGATACCGGCTTCCGATGTCAAACGACCCGCGCGAGGGTTGACACGCGAACGGCAAGAAACGGTTACGTGAGGTGTCGATAATCGGTTCCACAGCGCTGCCCTTTCTTTCGTCTGTCGACTGCTTGGGTATTGCGGTGATCGTTTCCGTTTTTTTTTCTTCTCGCCCGTCTCACACTCTGCGAACGAATCTCGGTCAATCGCCAAAGAGAGCTGACCGGCAAGACGATTGAAATAAAAAATGTTTCCTCTTTGGTAAATAAATTAATAGCTCTGAGATAAACCCAAAAAACGTTAACACCTTTTCCGCTGGCAGTGAGTATCGAACGGACGTCTTTTGATCCGTGACTATACGAAACAAATTGATATAATTTCCGGGAAAGGGAATTGTCTTCATTTATTCGATGGTTTCGGCTGCTGCCATAATGTGCATATGTGTAGTATGAAAATGGATCGTGGTTTTTGTGGCAAACTTTTTTCTTTAAAAGCAAATTTTACAAATATTTTTGAGGCTGCCCTGTGAATCATTGGAAAGAATTCAGTTCAGTAAATCATTACCAACAAAAAGCTGTCAGATCTTCCAGCGCATAGCGAATGGCTTTACTCACTACAGGTTGATGGTTCAAACCTCAATATTAGAGCCTCGCAGGACTTACTATCCAGCTATAGATAATTTTAAAAAGATTGTAATCCGATGGGCGGGAATTTAATCCACAATTCGATAAACGGTGGCTAGTGTTTCGTGTTCCCACGATGTTCTGTCATTGTTAAAACAGTCCGAACGACAGAAGCATACCGACGAAGTTGTTTTTTGCTCCCCGTGTTCGCAAACAGTGGTTTTTAGGCTCAACTATTAGTCCAAGCAGTACGCCCGCAGGCGCGGTCGAAAATTGCACTCGGACAGCCTTATCGCTACTCAGTCGTACTCCGGGGCCAGCGGCATTTTTTGTCCCTAACTGATTTAACCCTATTTCCGTCCGTATTTTATTGCTCTTTAGTTTTTCAGTACAGTCGTGGTTCGTGATCGCCTGTACCCCGCGTCGGTCCGCTGGAATGTGCGCCGTCCTGAAGAGCTGCGATTTCCTTCTCCTTACTTTCATCCCCACCCGGTGAACGCCAAATAACGTGCATGACTTATGAGCTGTTCGATACCGGCTTCCGATGTCAAACGACCCGCGCGAGGGTTGACACGCGAACGGCAAGAAACGGTTACGTGAGGTGTCGATAATCGGTTCCACAGCCCCACTTTGGGATTGGTTGAAAAAAAAATGGGGACTTTATCGCTTTTTTCAGTTGTTTCGACGTTTGCATTAAAAATTAGGTCATAATTATTTTTAAAATGCTGGCTTTTAATATGCTCTATCAAAATGTATCATGAAATTGTGTTAAAATGTAAGTTAAAACTACATACGGGCTTTGGAAAACGATAAATTGGTGTTATTCAAAAGTATCCCAATTTGGGTTTTGGTAAAAAATACGATAAATAACAAAAAAAACGGTAGTAATTACTTTTAATATGCTGAATGATGGCTCTATCTAAATGAATTCAAGAAATTGTGTTAAAATGTAAGCAGATCCAGATTGTTGAAAACGCAAATCGGTGTGGTTTCAAAGTATTTCATTTGGAGTTTAAGGTACTGTATATGACTGGTTTAAGAGTATATTCTTACGAATTTCTGCAATATACATCGTAGCATATTTTTCTCTTGCCTTTCCTACCGTTAGTTAAAAATCATGGAAATCTTACTGAAAACATGAATAATGATTTTGTATGATTAAAGCGAAATAATTCCAGCATGGTAACATTCAGAACTTCCCAACATATTTGGTTTCAATGTTGATCTTTTGATAATTTGTCTGTTAGCAGTGACATTTTTAAGATATCCAAAAACTTGATAAAATTAATAATATTACCAAATTTACCAAATAATGATTCTTGTGGTTTATTTCATAAATTAATGTAGAATTCCTATATAAAATCAATTTAACTTTTATTGCAACATCTTCTACATCAAATTGTTATTCAAACTAATTGGTTTTATCGTTACTCTAATTCCAGGTATGTTGTTTGGGCATCTCTCTTGTAACCAACGTAAGTCTATGAACATTAAATGTAAAATTCTGAATCACACAACTTCCACATTAGAACAAAGCGCTCGGATCGCATTAAAGGTGACACAATACAATTATCATCGGATCGTGATCACACCAACAGGGAAGCTTGTTAAATTTTCCTTCAGCACCAAATCCCCTGCACACGGCACGGTGGGTCGAAAGTGGGTCAATTTAAATTCGTCCAATTTTCAATCAAAATCCCAACGATCCACCGCAAATGATCCCTTAATGAGATTGACCGGTTATGATGCTGAGTGAGCTTTCCTTTCTCCCACGCGAAGCTTCGATCGAAGTTTTGTAACACCCACCAGGGAGGAGAATTGTATGCGATCTCTTTGGCGTGATTAAGCGCCGGGTGTTTGTCGAGCCGGCAGGTCGACTTAAGCCTGTTTTATTTTTACTTTTGCGTTGGGTGCATGTGGCCCCCACCCCGCCATTACCACTTTTCCCATAGAACAGCCAAAAATCCTGCCCCATTTTCCGCGTTCGATTCCGTGCCGTTCACCGCACGGGCTCCAGTGTAAAGAGCCGCCTGCACCGAAAGCGAAAGGGAACCGTGGCGTCGGTTCTCACTCACTTCCCTTCAACCTTGTCGTGCATAAAGTCGTGCGCTTATTTGGCAACATGTCGGCCCGGCGAGGACGAAGTGTACGAGCCGGCCCTGTGCAGCTATTGCTTCCTCGTTCTCTTCCGAGCCGCTCGAAAGGGGGCTCCAGGTCGCGGCAGGCCTCCTACGGCAGCGATGTCGCAAGCGTGCACCAGAAACCGCGATCGTACCGCAGATCATTGTGTTGCGGCAGCTCGCGCTGTGCGCTCGAATCCAAGCCCACCAACTCCCTTACGCGCGCGCACACATTACACACCGGCCCGGCTGGGCTGTGGGGAAGTATTTTACCATTTTCCGACCGGTAAACTAGGGCCGGTTTCGTGCGGCGAGTGACGGCTGCTGGTGCTGCTGCTGTGACCGACTGACCGAATAGAACGTTTTGAGCGCCCGAGCCCCTGCTGGATGGTGTATGGTTTTCAAATTATGGGAAATTGTCTCACTAACGATAGATTAATGCTGGAAATTGAACAACACGCTCGCCGCACCAAAAAGGAGGCCGCCGTGCGTAAGTGCGACGCGTGCGACGCGGCTAAGACACGCCAGTCGCTTGAAGTGTGCAGCACCCGACACCCTCGGGGCAAAGGGACAAAACGTCGCGCTGCAGTGGTGGCTATTTTTTCCCCCAAGCGCAATTTACCGCCAAAATATGAAACTGAAGCCCCAGTGCAGATGCAATCCACACGGCACATGAAAGCAAAAGCCGATCGCCAGAGGAAATCCCTTCGAGTGGCCGTCTACGGAGAAGTAGGCTACAAGCCGGTGAATGAATCAACGGAAAAGGTAGCCGTTTTTTCTTGTTTACTTTTCGGGTGTATTACATAAAAAGAGCCTGCTGCGTGTTTGCAGTTTTTGGGTTGCGCCTTTTTTTTTTTCTTCAAAACACGAGTAGTGCTTGTAGAGTGGAGGGCAAGTTTTTATTCCTTAAAGTATTATAACTCTTTCGCGAGCATGCAGATGAGGGTGTATGCCAGCCTGCATTTAAAGCACGCGGAACGAGTTCGTTCAGGGAAACTGACCAAACTTGGAGTTTATAGTGTAAGGCTGTTGCGTAATAAACTCATTCCGCAAGCGAAAAAAAAATCAGTAGCCTAGTTCTCATTAGTTTTTTAAAAGAAGTTTGGATTATATAAAAAATGCATACTACTTGTAACTAATAAAAAATGAGTTACCGACCAAATTCGGCTATAATGAGCTGGGTGACTACAGATCAGACTAGATATCCCGTCCATATGAAAATTTGTATTTGACAGAGGAAATACTTATTTTATTTCGAAGGAATTAGCACCGAATGCTCTGGAGTTTTATATATTCCTTCGAAATAGTACTAAATGTAGATTCAGTTGTCTTTTTTAAAACAACTTTTGAATCTTTGAGATTTGATTGCACAAAAAGCGAATGTTAAATTCATTATGAAATTTTGAATTCAGCTTAGACCCCAAATATGCTAAGAAAAATATTAATTATTAGTGTCATTCAATCATTTTTCGCTCTCGGCAGCATAATGAATGAATCCTTGTTTTTACAAAATCATAAAAACATCAAAACCTTTAACCTCTATGGCAACGATCGAAAACACGGGTAAACTTCACATTTTTGTTTTGAGATAATTTTTAGTAGCACTTAATGTTAATGTTTTTTGTCGAATTTTCAATTCACACCCCCAATTTACATCCTTCGTTTACCCGTGTATCCCATGCATTTTGTATGTAAGTTTGCATTTTCCGATTGTACAACGCTATTGTTCAAGGTGTCGTATCCCGGTAAAATGTTCTCGTCCCTGTATAGAAGCGCGAGCCTTTAAAACTAGTTCTGCCAGAACTATTCCGTACTGTTATTTGTTTGCTCTCATCTAGCATACTTTTGTTACTATTCCATATTTTTATGTTTCCATATATTTATTCACTCAAATTGTATCCGTTATTAATATTGTAAGATCAGTTAGAAGGAAACTCATCTGAATATGATGATAAAATTAGATTTCTAGTCAAATTTAAGTATTCTCTAACATAAAATACTTATAACAGTTAGTCTTTTAAACTGCAACATGATCAAGCTAAACGAGAATAGTGTCAAATAAACAATAAAGGCAAAAAGAACAGTTCTTTCACAATGTGATTATAACCCCATCCACTGTTTCGCGGACAGGGCCGGAGTGCCTGCGCAGCCTTGTCTTATCTGCGGCCGTCCAACTCACACCATAAACACATATGTAGAGCAGTGGAATAAGTGCAATTTGGGCAAGCTCAAAGCACGGCCGTCTACGGAGAAGTAGGCTACAAGCCGGTGAATGAATCAACGGAAAAGGTAGCCGTTTTTTCTTGTTTACTTTTCGGGTGTATTACATAAAAAGAGCCTGCTGCGTGTTTGCAGTTTTTGGGTTGCGCCTTTTTTTTTTTCTTCAAAACACGAGTAGTGCTTGTAGAGTGGAGGGCAAGTTTTTATTCCTTAAAGTATTATAACTCTTTCGCGAGCATGCAGATGAGGGTGTATGCCAGCCTGCATTTAAAGCACGCGGAACGAGTTCGTTCAGGGAAACTGACCAAACTTGGAGTTTATAGTGTAAGGCTGTTGCGTAATAAACTCATTCCGCAAGCGAAAAAAAAATCAGTAGCCTAGTTCTCATTAGTTTTTTAAAAGAAGTTTGGATTATATAAAAAATGCATACTACTTGTAACTAATAAAAAATGAGTTACCGACCAAATTCGGCTATAATGAGCTGGGTGACTACAGATCAGACTAGATATCCCGTCCATATGAAAATTTGTATTTGACAGAGGAAATACTTATTTTATTTCGAAGGAATTAGCACCGAATGCTCTGGAGTTTTATATATTCCTTCGAAATAGTACTAAATGTAGATTCAGTTGTCTTTTTTAAAACAACTTTTGAATCTTTGAGATTTGATTGCACAAAAAGCGAATGTTAAATTCATTATGTGCCGGGGGTGTGCGCCTCCCGAACAAGGTATGATTTTCTTAAGCTCAGCTCTTTAAACTGGTCCATTCTTCTCGTCTCGCCTCTGCCACAGATCCGTCGGCCGACACCGTGCCGGCCCTTGCGCGCGGCTGCCCTTTCGCATTGTCGGTGGCACAGGAAATCTGGAACACCGATCATGACCATGCGCGCACCACCCATGTCATTGGAGGGTGCCGCAAACACCCTTCGGGTCCGGGGGCGATTGTTAATTTGAATCGATCTGGTAGTAATTTATTCCACCACATCCTTAGCACGATGGGCTAGGGCGCGGGTCACGGGGTTTCGACAAAATTTGCCCGCAGTTTCTCGTTGTTTACATAACCTTCGCCGGGGCCGAAGGGACGGAAATGATCGGCCGCAGCCTCAAGCGCAAACGCTTGCATTAGTTTCATTACGAGCGGTTTGTCCCTTCTATTCCATTCTAAACGCATCGGGTCATGCGAATTGCGTGGTTAACTCGTCTTTTGTACATTGCACAGATGGATGTAGGAACTTCTCATACAAAAACAGATAACAAGGAACCTGTTTTTGCCTGGTAGCAAAAAAACACTATTCGAACTTCGCAAGGTAACTGGAAGAGTTACCTCCGACCAATCCGGAGCAGTTTTACGTCGGTAAGCTGTTCATTTCGATACGGCCATCCACAGTCGATTATCAAAAGCAAGCCCGTCGCAGGAGCCCGTTTCAAGCAGCGAAATGATAACCGGACAGGGCCGGAGTGCCTGCGCAGCCGTGTCTTATCTGCGGCCGTCCAACTCACACCATAAACACATATGTAGAGCAGTGGAATAAATGAGTGCAATTTGGGCAAGCTCAAAGCACGGCCGTCTACGGAGAAGTAGGCTACAAGCCGGTAAAAGAATCAACGGAAAAGGTAGCCGTTTTTTCTTGTTTGCTTTTCGGGTGTATTACATAAAAAGAGCCTGCTGCGTGTTTGCAGATTTTGGGTTGCGCTTTTTTTTCTTCTTCAAAACACGAGTAGTGCTTGTAGAGTGGAGGGCAAGTTTTTATTCCTTGAAGTATTATAACTCTTTCGCGAGCATGCAGATGAGGGTGTATGCCAGCCTGCAATTAAAACACGCGGAACGAGTTCGTTCAGGGAAACTGCCCAAACTTGGAGTTTATAGTGTAAGGCTGTTGCGTAATAAACTCATTCCGCAAGCGAAAAAAAAAATCAGTAGCCTAGTTCTCATTAGTTTTTAAAAGAAGTTTGGATTATATAAAAAATCATACCAATTGTAACTAAAAAAAAAATGAGTTACCGAACAAATTCGGCTATAATGAGCTGGGTGACTACAGATCAGACTAGATATCCCGTCCATATGAAAAAGGAAAATTTGTATTTGACAGAGGAAATACTTATTTTATTTCGAAGGAATCAGCACCGAATGCTCTGGAGTTTTATATATTCCTTCGAAATAGTACTAAATGTAGATTCAGGTGTCTCTTTTAAAACAACTTTTGAATCTTTGAGCTTTGATTGCACAAAAAGCGAATGTTAAATTCATTATGATATTTTGAATTCAGCTTAGATCCCAAATATGCTGAGAAAAATATTAATTATTAGTGTCATTCAATCATTTTTCGCTCTCGGCAGCATAATGTATGAATCCTTGTTTTTACAAAATCATAGAAATATCAATACCCCAAACCTCTATGGCAACGATCGAAAACACGGGTAAACTTCACATTTTTGTTTTGAGATAATTTTTAGTAGCATCCTTTTTTAATTTTTAGTAGTAGTGTTATGTTTTTAGTCGTAGTGTTATCCTCTTGAAATTTATAAAATGCAAGTTATAAAATGTCAAAGAAATAATGTTCCGACATTTTACAATACACCAAAATTTTAAACACCATTTTAATGTTTTGTCAAATTTTCAATTCACACCCCCAATTTACATCCTTCGTTTACCCGTGTAACCCATGCATTTTGTATGTAAGTTTGCATTTTCCGATTGTACAACGCTATTGTTCAAGGTGTCGTATCCCGGTAAAATGTTCTCGTCCCTGTATAGAAGCGCGAACCTTTAAAACTAGTTCTGCATGAACTATTCCGTACTGTTCTTTGTTTGCTCTCATCTAGCATACTTTTGTCACAATTCCATATTTTTATGTTTCCATATATTTATTCACTCAAATTGTATCCGTTAAATAATTTGTTAAGATCAGTTAGAAGGAAACTCATCTGAATATGATGATAAAATTGGATTTCTAGTCAAATTTAAATGTTCTCTAACATAAAATACTAAAAACAGTTAGTCTTTTAAACTGCAACAATATCAGGCTAAACGAGAATAGTGTCAAATAAACAACAAAGCCAAAAAGAACAGTTCTTTCACAATGTGATTATAACCCCATCCACTGTTTCATACACTCACGACATTCTACCAAGCAACAATGTCGATTTCCACCACACGGGTGAAAAACTGTCACGTCCTTCAATCAATCAACACACCGTCGAAAAATTACTGCCACTACGACACACACACGAAATAGAAAAAAAGTGTACCGGCGATCGCTGGCAGCTGCAATCCGTCACCGAGCGTCACCGATCAGCACACCGTAAGGCACACGACCACTCTATCCGATCACCCTTACCGGCCGCTGTTGGCTGTCATAGTTAGCACATGCGGAGAACGATCGCCGACGCTTCCCCGTTCGCTCACCGCAGCCGCCGAAACGGCGAACGGATGAAAGAGTTCGATGCTGCGGCTGCGTCAAGCGACGAACCGCAAATTGCAATCAGTGACCGGCATGCGCACCACATACGCATCAAACAGGCCGGCCCGGTCAGGGGAGGCTGCGAGTGGAAAAACGGAGCTAATGTTGCAAAAATTCACCTGGTGGCTGGGGGACGGGTGCCGGGTGCCTAATGTCTCACTGGACCGATTACCGGCTGCGACTAATAAAGGTGTGTATAATTATTAATTAACTGCTCCAATTTCGCAAAATTGGTCCTCGGTAGGTTTCGCTGGCGGTCGGCCGCACGTCGTTTGCGTCGACAAACACCGGAGCCGGAGCGTCGAGGAAACGCATTAGTGGCGCTTTTTCCCCACTCGAAGGGATTTCCTCTGGCGATCGGCTTTTGCTTTCATGTGCCGTGTGGATTGCATCTGCACTGGGGCTTCAGTTTCATAGGCGAAGCGATTGCCATTGCAAATTGATAGCTAATCTCAGCTTATGAGATAATTTATTACTATTTTTGAGTAATTATGATGCCACCTTAGAGTATCATGTGTTATTTATGACAAATAAGTAAAACAAATTAGCTTGATGATACATATCTTATGAGCTTTTCGTAATTCTTTCTGATCTGCAGGTTTTGGTATAAGTCTTTTGGTATATAAGTATTGATATATAAGGTTTAAGTCTGAACTGATTCAATAAAATTGAAAAAAATAGAAAATTAAATAGAAAAAAACTCATCAAGTTTTCAATTAAAAGAGGTGGTCTTATGTATTCATTCTTGCTTCATGTTTTTGCTTCTTGTCTATGTTCTGAGACGTTAAACCATTTTTTAACCATTTTTTAAGCTTGACATTTTCTCCAATGTTTAGGAAATAACGTTGAAAATTGATAAAAATATGATTGATAAATTATAATAATAAATTACAATATTATTTTTCCCTTTTCTTGTTTATTTTATTGTTTTATTATGATTATGTTTATTTTAGTAGTGATAACTAAATTACTTATTCTTTTAGTATTTCAAATTATTATATAATGAACGACTCATTATATAATAATCTATGCTTCGTTCTAAGCATAGAAATCACAATTTAAAAAATTTAAGTTCGTTTGAAAGCTATTAAAACTATTAAGCTATTAAAAACGATACAACGAAGATAACCAACCAAAGCGATTCAATCATACGGAATCGCTCATTTAAGCCACCGAAGAACGCTAATCATCGTCTCTTCGATCGGCATTCGAAGCTCGACACACATACACATACACCCACACACTCTTGCTGGGCTGAAGTAAAACCCTACCATTAGAAAAGCATTTCACTTTTCACCGAGCCACCCGCGAGCCGTCGCGCCGAACCTGCGCGTGCGCCGAAGGGCGGCTGAAATGTGCATTTCTCCATCCTCCATCACGTTCTCGTCGAAATCGGCCGCCCATTTGGCACGTGGTGACGGTGGTAATGTTTCATAATAACTGTAATAATAAACGGTGCGCCCACTTACGCGCCTGATTAGGATCGCACGCGCTCGAAAGTGCGACCGAGTGCAGCCGGTGAAATGGTTTTAACAGATGGCCGGGGAAAAAGGCCCACTTGGCTGCCTCCAGGATACGTGCGCGCGCGTGTGTGTCTGAGTGTGGGAAGAAGAATGGGAGAAAAACAGCATCGTGTAAAAACCGAGGCAATTCTTTGCTCGCGCGACGATGAAATAAACTATCTCGGGATCGGGAAAGTGGCGATCGAAAGAAAATCTTTGATCTTTTGACACCATTCGGAGCGGAAATGGGCTTTCTTCTCGCTCAGACGACAGCACGGTGCAGCAGATCGTAGCATTCCTTTTCTGCCCTTTGCGACACCGTCGACCCGGCGAGCAGGATGCGGGACAGAAAAAGTCAAGCGATCGTGCTACCAAAACAGCCGAACAAGTGATTTCAATGCCTTCGGCGTGGCGACGAACGGCACCGGCGTGTGTGACAGTAGGGCCCCGGACAGAACACCGGCGTCTGTGCGAACACACTTTCCTCGTGCGAGCCGGTGCCGCCCTGTGGCGCTGGCCGTGTCAACTGGTACAAGGCTGGGCGGCAACGATTATCTCGTTTCCCAATGACCATTAATCAATTGTCTCTCTTTCACCACCGCGGTGCAGCCGACCGCGTTTGTCACGTTTGTGACGGATATATGCATACACTAATGCACAGCGACGCTCACTCGTGCACGGGACACAGCCGAGTGGTGTGCGTGATGCCAAATAAATTTAAATTATAATTTATCTTCAAAACGACACAACAGTGGTAATACATTTAATAGCCTTTGTTTGCTTTGAGGCCTTTAGCTTGGGAGAAAATTGTATCTAAATTAGAAAGCTGGCAAGATTAACGGTTGAATGAGGAAGAACTTGCCCTCGTCTAGTTGGCAACAGACGCTATACTCGTGTGTGTTCAAGTCGGATCGCAACGAACTTACAATGTCACCCGAGAATAGTTACCCCCTCGGTAGACACTGAACGCCCGAAGCTGGGGCGACTTTGTGCTAGCACTGCACGGGCGAAACAATTGCTAAACCTTCCCACCCAGTTCACAGCCAGCACGGCCAACGTTGTATTGGGTCTCCTCTCGTCGAGCCCAGCGAACAGAGGCAAACTAAAACCAGATCGACAGGTACCTAATGATACAACCGTCCACTCCGCAACTGGACCACTTTCAGCAACCCCGCACACTCGGCAATAGATCATTGTGGAAAGCTTCACTATCACCACCGGGCACGGTTCGGGCACTTGTGCACACGCCACCGGCGGCAATCTAGCAATCGCGCTCGCGTTCGCGATCGCGATCCGCCGTCCTCTATCTATCGGTTTGCTGTCTTTTTGTCTCTTGTGCTGCGATACCGCGATACACCGTGGCCCCGTACCACAAGGCGCCGTGTTTACTTACTGGCCGTGCCTTGCGGTCAGAGCAGAAATTCAGCAAACGCGAGACGATCGCGGCCTTCATAAATCATTGCAAAGTTTACGGACAGCCCTCCCCACCGGCGGCACTCGGGTGACACGCGCTGACCTGCAGCGGTAGGCGCATGCAGAAACCGATTTTGGGGAAGTGTTTTTTGTTGTGTTTAGCATTTTGCATTGCATAATGGAGGTTAAGGTGAGTTTTATAATAACATTGACAGTCTATTTGCCGCCTTCGGACAGGTGTACGTTTGGGTAAACATGGAAAACAATTTAGCTTAAAAATTGGCAGCCTCAACGCGCGAATGGACAACCGAGACGTGGATGACGATGCAGTAAACGAAAATAATTATATTATATCTGAGGCAGGTGAGGCCAATTTGACGCTGGCCTTTTTTTAACGCTAATTATTCGCGTATCCTTCGTGTATCGTTCTAAAATTGTTTTGAAAAAAAATGTTGTAATCTGCAAAAGCAAGGAGGAGCTAAGCAGTTCTTATTTTTATGATGACAACCTTCATCGGTTTTAAGAAAACTGAAGAAATATCATGCTTTCACCATTGCGTGCAGTTTGTTCATGCATATATCTGATTAAATAGCTACTTACGATCATGATATACATTAAATTATTCAATATAGATTAACAATGGCAAATATTCAATTTAAATTCACAATAGAAAACTTAATTGAATTTTAATCATTTTTCTAACCCTTACCTTATGTAGTAATATAATTATTAACAACATTTTTGGCAATTTAGTTCTGGTCAACTCTTATGCCATCTCTCAATTAAAATCATAAGAATAACTTTATTTGAAAACATTTAACTTATTCCATAATCGTCATCTCGTTAGTTCAACCTTGATCGATCAAAAGCCTAATAATAGTTATAAAAAAACGTTCCTAAAATTCAACGATGGTCAAATCGCAAAAAAACAAAACTTACGTGTAACGAAACTTTCCTTGAGTGCTGTGATGTGCATATAGAACTCAGTTAAAGGAAATCTCTCTTCAAGAATCTGCGTTATCTGAGTAACAAACATCTCATCTAGTCATGCTAAGTCACATCTGACCAAATTGAAAAAAATGAGAATATGAAGTATTAATTTCTTATATATATTAAAATTTCAATTTCAATTTTATTGATAGTCAGTTTGCTTGCCTTGTGGGCTATGCAAAATTGTTAAGTGTCACAATACAATATTACAATAATCGTCACAGTTACAATAATTTTAACACGAAGGTCCGATAAGCACTTAAAATTAAAGGAATAAGGAAGGATTAGGAAATGTAAGGAAAGGTCAAACACGAGACGAAAAGGATAGGGGCGTCAATATTGGCATGAAGGTTGTTGGCTATGAGGAGAATCCGAGGATGCGTAAACCGATCTCTGAGGCTGGTCAATCCCAGCAGGCGACACCTCACTGGATAAGAAGGAAAGGTAGTGCTGGGGTTGCTTAGGAAACGCCCGACGGCAAGTCTCGTAAACTTCCACTCCAACTTATCCATGGCGGTTATCCTACCTACGTTATCTGAACAATAAACTTGAATAATATGACTGCCTAACAAGTAGAGAAACATCTTCATCAATTCATGTTAAATCTCATCTGAAGTGATGTAAAATAATAAAATGTAAAATGTTTATCTCTTTTATTAAAATGAAGTGTTTATTATTGTACCGGTAAATCTAGAGTATCGAACTATAATGTTTGTTTTATGAAATTAACTAACTAGACCAATTTTTACTACCATAGCCGGTTAGTTACTCCTTGTTAGAGTGAGACAATCCGAATGGCATTGTCGCACCGGTTCTGTCGTGCCCCATAATCCCTATACAATGAAATGTTTTTTTGTAGATGATATATGTAGAATAGGTACAATAATGCAGTTTGCTTTTGAGCTGACTTCCTAAGCCACACATTTATTCCAAGATCCCATTCGAACTGGATATCCGGCTATGGAAGTCATTACATAAAAGAAGAAGAAAAACTGCTTTTAACAGATGCAAAAGGGCTTAAGGATGAATGGATCTTGATTAATTCATATAAAGAGCGAAAAAACTAAATCTCTTATTTAAAACCATCACGGAAAGAGACCGAAACGTATCGTAGTATTTATTACTTCCAAACGAGCCCATCGGTACCATCGCCGGCGACATGTTGTCTGCGCCGCAATGCATAAACTTCCACACCCATGGGACCCTCAAAAATCTGCAACTCACCAGCACCAGCACCACCCTTAGGCACGGGAACCACCCGCAGACTTGTATGGCAACATTACAACGCGCGAGATCACCCGCCACGCCGTCCGTGAACATCGGGGTTGCGGATAATGGAAAGAAACAGGAAAATAAGCAACTATCCATCGGCTGCGGAACGAATCGCACGGGGTTGGGCCGTGCAGACCTTCGCCGAGGCCGCCACCACGAAGTCTAGCCGGAACGAAATGCAGTGCGCAGTGCGTCGATGCCGGTCGTCGTCTTTCACTTTCATCCATAAACGGCGCATGATTAAGACGCCTCTCGGTACGGTCGCCGCGTCTCTGTCCGCTTCCCGCGTTACAACAATAACACGGGAAACAAGCCGACGAACAAAACGGGCGGCACCGTACACAGGAGGAGGGAAAAAACACGCACCGAGAGATTGTGCGTTCGACGAGAGGGCGCATCCTTTTCGCCAGCCAGAAAGCGGGTTTTTCTCGTTTTATTCCCGCCTGTAACCGCCATGTTTACCCGAACGCACTATCCGGATTTTCAACAATTGCCTCCAGCCGCCCGGCCCGCACCAAACGAACGTGATTTTAATCTAAATACTCGTTTCGACGAGCCATTGTAGCACAATAATTGCATCGTTAACATCATATTTCGGCGAAACTTGCTTCACGGTTATCTCACGCGGATCCTGAGCACTGAGCGGCCGCTGTCGCTGTCAGCTGGGAACAAATTGACCGCGTCCGCTTTAATCCTCATCCATCATAAACAACGGGCTTACACGGTGGACGTTTGATCCTCTGTGGCATAAAAATGTCCCTGATGTACAACTTTCCGCCTGCCAACCGCGAAAGCGCATCTAACTCGTTAGTCAAACACAACTTGCAGGGTGAGAGGCCAAGAGATTAACCATTCCTAAACAAATGAGCCGCCTAATCGAATTTGTCTTCCCCGTTTCGGTTTGTTTTATTTTTCAATTCCTCCTCCAAAACCGAAACGGGACGCTTGATTGCGGCGACAGCTTCATTCATGGGAGCTGATTAAATCCCGTGTCCAAATAATCTCCGTTACTTAACCTCCCCCTAGGTCCAGGCCGGGGCCAGTTATCCATCATCGACCGATGCCGGAGGGAATTATCATAATTATGACTCCGGAACGGCAGCATATCGCCCCGGGGACGCAACGCCAAAGTGCAGCCAGCCGGGACCGGGCGCGGCCACTGCTCCCGGAGTCCCGGAGGCCGGCATTTTCATAATTTCCCATGCGGTAAGCGAGCCACCGAAAACGGAAATGTGGCCAAGAGTCAAGGCCTCTTCGCACCCGGCCGCCTGTGCAGCGTCTTCGATTCCGGGTGGCTTCGGTAGGTGACGGTTTTAAGCCGGTGCGTCATGGGAGAAAACAGGTTAGATGTAAATACAGCAGCAAGCAACAACAAAAAAACACAAAAACTCACACACTCAGCACCATCGCGAGGGTTTTGCCCACGGACGGACGGAACGGATGTCGCGCGAAAACCAACACACGCACGCCAAAACCCCCCACATCTGATAGCTCTTGATGATGATTATATGCAAAACATGCTCGGACCTCCTCCGTTCGGGCTGGATGCTGCCCAAAACGCGGGCCACCTCGCGGGCTCGGCTGCTAGAGAAATTCGCAGCATCGTAAACTGGATTACGGAGCATCCGGAAGCAGGGACACAGTGGCGCGAGGTGATCTCCGGCCAGCGAGATGCGCGCGCGCGTGTCTGTGTTGGAGAAAAGGTGAGGGTCAACCGGTGCGTTCGTAGATTCTGCTTATCGCAGATGGGAGTGGGGAAAACGACCTACACTCGGACATTCGGCGAGGCGAGAAAAAAGAAGACGACGCGCTAGCCATCGAATTCCTTTCGTGCCCCTCTGACGGATTATCCTGCTCTTCAGACGGTGGGTCAGGTGTTTATCAATCTTTAGGTGTTTTCGGAATTCTTAACGATAGTTTAACTTCCTACGTTCCTGTTGACCGATTATTTACATTTCAAATCCTTCATAGTATCACAAATGTGCCAAAGTTTGAAAGAAAATAGTATAATTTATCAAACGCAAATGCTTTGTCACAGAAGTTATTCAATAATAGCTAACACTGAAACGACAGATTGACAAGATTTTATTTGATTTTCCTAGCGAATAACGGTCTAACAATTTACAATTTAATGCAACCGTAGTTCAAGGATTTCACATATTTTTTCCATCATTTATCTCTTTGAATAAATTTTGAAGTGATTTTTAGCACACATTGGAAAAAAGAGAAATTTTGTCTTTTTTATTATCCAAAACTTTTAAAACGTTTTTCACTGTACCCTTTGATCACTATTTTGATTTTGAGTGTGTTTATGAAATGATGAACAATTGCAACAACTTTTGCATGAAATGTGATAATTTATAGACATTATTTTTAGTGTAATGAAGGGATTAATCTGCAAGTCTGTCTGTAGATAAAGCTTAACATAAACTCTGGTCGTTGCAGTGTGAAATTAATATTGAATACTTCTTTTACACACAAAAAAAAAAAATTTGCACTCTTTCATTGAAAATTCACTTCCTTCGCTGTTTGAATTTCAATCGAGTTGTACGAGCGCATTTGAAATTTCACACAATTCACACCGCTAATTTCCGTCATAAATGCAGCAAATAATAGCCCGCTCTCCGCCATTGTTTCCTGTCGCGCGCAAGGCGACAAACGCATGTCCTCCGGGCTGCCCCCCAAACGGCTTATCGTTGCAACTGGTTGAACTTGAAATTTTAACGGATACAGCGTGCCGAGGCCTCATCGTCCCATTACTGCGCCGTGCTCCCTCCGCCGCGAGCTGATGCCGTATCGACACGTTTGCGTAATTAGTATCTTGAACTCTCGGGGTCTTCCACGCCCCTTCCCGGTGGGGCCGGGAAGATAGAAGTTGTCTTGCCGAACGCAGCTCGTCCGGAAACGAAACACAACCCGGTGGCCCGTGGCCTAAATGTCAACATCTCAATGGCAGCGGCACCGGAACAAGTGCATTTTCCAAACACACGCGCGCGACGCCTAGAAGCGAACCATCGCGCATGCATCGCTGCACAAACGCGAGATCCAGTTTCTCGCCCGACCAACCGAAAGGGAAATCTCCCGTTAGGATGGAGTGGGGGAAAAAACGCAAATGTGCTGCTCCAATACAAACACAAGCACTGACCGTGGCATGCTGCGGGGTGGTACTTTCAAGTGCAAGTGCAACACGCGCTCGGCCAATGCGTTGTAGGGTGCGCAACGACGGAGAAGCTACAGCAGCAGGAAGCTACTAATCATACACCGGTGGGTAGTTTTCCTTTTTTT